>JAUCMU010000046.1:15589219-15610604 GCA_032275025.1 Enteromius treurensis | reverse complement strand
TGTCAGCGGATCCTGCGGGCTGGTAGCCTTTTTAAAGGCTGGTGTGCCAGTCATCCTGCAAATCCAGCGAGCAAAGACCTTTTTGAGTGCACAGAGTTGCTGCGATAGGTCTTCCCTGGGCAACCGGGAAAAGAGCAAATTTTTCCGGGGTAGGTGAAAACGTTCTACGGAATGTCGATCCGACCGCGCCCTTCAGGATGCGGAAGTTTCCTCGCCTCTTTGGACGTTCACGAGCGCCGTCTCACGTGTCTGGGTCGCGAGCATGCTGAGGCAGCGTTTGTGGATAGTCAATGCGCTCATTGCGAGCGGATGACTATGGCTACTTTGAGGTCCCGCCTCTCGTTCGCGAGATGGCTCTCCTTGCGTCCTTGCCGTGGCAGCTTGTTTTACCATAAAAAATGTTTTTTCAACTGCCGCGCCGAGGCGCCTGGGGGGACTTCCAGGTGTTTGTCCAGAATGTTCCGTCCGGTGTAACAGCTGCACGGACTTCTGCCGCACCGCGTAGTCCCATGGTCCTTCTGGAGGAGACCGCTTTCCCCGTAACAGGGCTGAGTGCGTCCTTCAGAGCGCACCGAGAGGATGAGAGGTCTTCGGCATCATAAGGTAAGTCAGATGGTGAGGCTGAAGCCACTTCGGGAGGGCACCGTGCTGCAGTGTCTGCCCCGCCCGCGGTGGATACCGAACTGTCGGCTCTGCTCCTTCGCGCCATTGAAGGAATCGTTTGGAGGTGCTGCGTGCGCCTTCAGCCGACCCTTCATGGCTGGATGATTGGTTCCTAGGAGTTAGAGATTCGGCCCTCTCCCCCAATGCCATTCTTCCCAGAGGTGCACGAAGAGCTTACCAGAACGTGGCGAACCCCTTACTTGTCACGCCTGTGCCCAGGCTCTTCGCCTCTCGACACTCTCGATGGCGGTGCAGCCAGGGGGTATGCGGCGGTCCCTCAGGTAGAGCGCGCTGTTGCGGTGCAGCTCCTGCACTAGAGTGGACCAGACCAGGGGGCAATGAACTCCGCACTGCGACTGTCTTCGCTCTTTGGACGTTGAAGGTCGGGGCACGTGCCCTTGGTCAGGTGATGTCCACCACGGTGGTCCAGGAGCGACTACAATGGCTGAACCTGATGCAGGTGCCGGATGCCGAGAGAGCACGCTTTCCAGACACCCCCATCTTCCAGGTCGGCCTATTCGGCAACATTGTTGAGGTCTTAGCTCAGGAGTTCTCTGCAGTTCAGGAGCAGACTGAGGCATTATCTCACGTCCTGCCTCGGCTGGCCAGCCTGTCCCGAGTGCACAACCTCTGTCTACTCGCCGGCGAGGGCGACCCCCCTCGCGGCACCCAGAGAGGATCCTGCTCCGACCTCCGCCGATAGCCAACCGGCAGCCCGTCGTCGAACTTGCCGCGGGCGAGGGCCCTGCTGCTCAGGGACAGGCCCCCGCAATGGTTGATATGGGCGGTACGCCTCGGCTATGCGATTCAGTTTGCTATGCGCCCGCACCGCTGCATTCGCTACACTCGGCAGTGTAAACAGCGATGATGCCATGCAGAGATTGCTGTCCTACTGGCGAAGGACACAAGCCTGTCCCCCCAGCCGAGATGAGGTCAGGGTAACAGCCCTCACTTCATTGTGCCTAGAAAGAGCGGTGGGTTAAACCCTCCTGGATCTATGAACTTTGAACCGGCCCTTCCTGAAGTGAAGCTGCCGTTCAAAACTGCTCACTCCGAAGCGCATGTTAAAGAAATACATACTTCCGGGGCCAGGTTGGGTTCACAAGGATTCTCTCTCACAAAAGAGAGGACCCTGAGAGATGTAAGATCGCAGTTGTGCTTTTCTAAAAACCTGCAAGAGAAGTGGAATGCTGGCTGTCCCTTTCACTCTCTCTCTCTCTCAGTGTATGTCGCTACCATAGCCGCAGATCATGTGCTCCGTTCCCCCGACCCTGCTTCAGTACTTCTGGCAACCCTGTTGGGGCCCTAATTCGGCCCCCAAGGTGTTGGGGAAGGTTACGTGCAGATCCTCTGCTGACGAACTTGAAAAGTATCTCGCCAGTCGGCGGGGGGGTCTCCGCGTAACGCGGTCTTAGAGTCGTGGCCTGTTACATGGGTGTTCCCATATGTAACGTCAAAGTGATTCGACTGAATGGGTAACGTCTAGGTTACGAACGTAACCCACGTTCCCTGAAGGAACTTTCATGCCCCGACTCTGAGGTCGCATCGAGGCTGGCTCTGCTCTTCAGCGAAAACCTGCATGTGCATTCCGCTCATGCCCTCTTATACTCATGCAGTGATGAGGTGCACCTGAGCACAATCAAATGCACGCCAATATTCATTGGCCTTTTGTATAAAGCTCAAAGGCAATTGGTCTCTCTGGTGAGCTCCCATATGTAACGTCGAAGTGATTTGACTGAAAGGGTAACAACACTTTAGGGATGTTGTTTAGTGATGTTAGGAGTATTGGTCAGTGTTGAAGAGCTGTGAGATTTCATTCAAGAGCTGTGGATCCATTCAAAATATGCAATTTCCAATTTTATGTACATTTACATTTACCCCTGGTTTCACAGACAAGGCTTAAGTCTAGTCTAGGACTAAAATGTGAGCTCTTTTGACTGAAAGATACTTCCACTGACGGATCTTAAAACATGTCAGTGCTTTTTATTTGTTTCCAGTGATGTATTTGTCTAAGGCAAGTTTAAAAGTACTTAAATGTCCTAATTAAACTATGACCTAATCCTGGCTAAGGCTAAGACCTGTCTGTGAAACCGGGCCATAGTCATTTAGGAGATGTTTTTATCTAAAGCAAAATGTTATGTACTTTGTACTGTAAATTGCACTTTGTTATTCTTTGGCCCTGTCTTTATTTGTGTCAACTATCTGATGCATCTTCCAACACCATGATCTTAAACTGAAAAGCTGCATTATTTTATTTTGTGTTGGTTTGTTATGTCCTTTCCGGTCTATTTACAGTGTCTCTTTAAAAAAATGTTGGTCCAATTTAAGGTCCAATTCTCACTATTAATTATTAATAATCAACTATTAACAATGACTTTTGCCTTATTAAACTCCTTAGTTGCTGCTTATTATTAATTAGTTATATAGTTGTTAAGTATAGTTATGAAGTGGATTAAGGGATCAAACATATTCTCATGCAGAATAAAATAAATATGAGATAAATATTTGCATATATATATATATGTGTGTGTGTGTGTGTGTGTGTGTGTGTGTGTGTGTGTGCTTTATAAATGCTAGGCAGCCAACATGTTATATGCATGCCAATAAGCAACCAGTTTATAGTGAGAATTGGTCCCTAAACCAAAATGTTACTGAACTGGGGCCATAACCACTAGACGTGATATTTAGAGCAGGTGGTTAACAATAACATCTGTAAATTGAACTTTAATTAGTCTTTGTTCTGAGTGAACAGGGTTATTTATGGCTTTTCTCCGCAGCGCCTCAGCTCTTTTCCGGCAAGGGAACGTTTTGGCATGGAGCAGCAGCTTTGACATCACCGAGCAGGTTTCCAAGCTGTGAGTGTCAGCTGCAGATCACTGTGTCGCTCGGGAAGCACCTGCTCACGCTGCCATCAGACCGCAGCTATTTTTGACACTGCGACAGGCAGCACCTAACTCAGGCTAAATACCCGAGGCACTGGGACGTTCACACACTTGTGTCCTGTCTCTGGCTCTCACGTCATTCTTGGATGTGTACTGTTGCACTGCCCTCCAAAAGAGCAATCACATATGCTTATTTCAGCTTTTCAGCTTCTGATTTGTTTGCTACTGCTATTGGTTTAACATGTTTCTGACATGTTGAATTTCTGCCATTCTGTAAAGATGCCACAGTGTTCCCACTCTTTTATTTTTATTTATTTATTTGAACCTGTTGAATTGCTGCGTTTTAAAGGTGACACAGTAGTTCCACTCATTTATATAATTTAATTTAATTTTAATATAAATCTATAAATATGTAAGTAAAATAAAATATATTAAAGGCATTTTTCTCAGTGATCCAATAACCCAGAAACATCCACTTTAATCTCTGTATTTATCTATATCTCTATCCATTTGAATAGCCTTTTATTTAATTTTTCGGACATTATTTCTTGGCATTATTTTACAATTATGTAATGAAAAAAACAAAAAATAAAAAAGATTAAAAAATAAATAAACAAAAACAAACAAATAAATAAAGACATTTAGAGTCCACAGTCATTTCTTTAAAACCTTTTACTATAATATGTCAACAAAATGAAACAATACATTTTAACTTGGCTTGATCCGATATTTAGATTTCTGTTCTGCAAATTGGTGCATATTTAATGAAATAATGCCATATTTCCATATTTAAACATTCCATTTCAGAAAACCTCTACATAGCAACGATCTTAATGTACTGTGATAAATCAGCTGGGTAAATGTTGATATCTATGAGTTACCCTAACCCTGTCCAAGAATTGGAACCTTGGATATTTAAATATCCAAATCAGGTTACACTGGCATCCCAGCCAGGAAAACATACAGACATTGGCTCGGTTTGTCCTGTTCATAAAAGACTATTCAGAAAACCGTCAGGAAAAGGTTTTATCTGGCAATAGCACAAATAGCACTTTTGTAGAAAACACTATGGGACAATCATGTCATGAGTCTTAATGAAGTCAACGTAGAGCTGAGAAAACTTCTACAACCCTCCCGAACAAACCCCGGCCACATTCTCTGTCATTACGCCTGCGACTTTACACGCAATGGAGCTCAGACGGTAACTTCACACATTCATTTACTGGCTCCGGGCAAGAGTACGATAGCATTGCGTCTAACGCCTCCAGCAATCATGCGAGACACAGAGGATAGATCCTCTCGCTTTGAGCCTGGCATGCTTTGGCTTGGATGTTTTGCTACAATGAACTGATTATATAATCTGCAGCAGTAAAGCAACTAGGGAGGCCACTGGCTGTCTCCTTTCCTCTACTGTGCCTATTATCAGCTGAAACGAGAGCCAAGCATGAAAGGGAGAGAGAAGAGAATGGAGATGCAGAGAATTACCGTAACAACTTCTCCATCACTTCTGGCTGCAGCACAGGCCATGTTGGCCCGCCGAAGCTCCTTATTGGCCTGCAAGGTGGAGAAATAGTTGACAGCAGCAAACTCGATGAGGGAGGAGAAGACAAAGGCGAAGCAGACGGCGATGAACCAGTCCATGGCGGTGGCGTAGGAGACCTTGGGTAACGAGTGACGAGCGCTAATGCTCAGCGTGGTCATGGTTAGTACTGTGGTTATGCCTGTTGGGAACATATCAACATTTCATCCAGTTAGCTTGATTGGTCATAGAACTGTCCCGCTTAATATTAAGTGGCCTTAACTACTGTGTACTTACTTTAAAATACAACTACAATGTATTTATTGTGCTCATATTGTATTGCTGGTTATTGATGGTATACGGGTAAGGTTAGGGACAGGTTTGGTGGAATTGGTAGGTTAAGGTTGGAATAAGGTGTAAGGGATGGGTCAACAGTGTAATTATAAATGTAATTACAGAAATTAATTACAGATGTAATTACATGTGGGATTTTTTTTTTATTAAAGTGCAGTGCAAATCATTTATGTACACAATAAGTGCATTGTACTTAATGATTAATTGAAATGTAATTACATAGTATTCAGGCCACCTCTTTAATATAGGGAACAATTGTCACTATTGTTTACACTTTATTTACATAGTCCACTTTACACTTTCTACTACGTATAAGCAACTTTGTTACTACATCAACTGATTGTCATTCATTAACAAATCCATGTCTGCTAACTCTCAGAGAAGACCCAATATTTTAATAGAATATAAATAATTTAATAAACAGACATCTTTCTCCCGTGTTTCTGAGCACCAACATAAAAGTGCTGATGGGAGAATGGGGATGGGCGTATAGTTATTTTATAATGGATTATAGAGACCAATGGGCCGCTGGTAAATGCTGGCTCTACTGAATAGGTCATTTACTCAAAGCTCTGCATGAACAGCGTGGAGTAGCTACAGGATAAATAATAGACATTAGTTCAGTAAGGGCTGAAAAGCCTTTGAGATTCAAAGCGATTTGCCCAAAAGATAACAGATAACATTATTGAATAAGCTTTGTGATATTTTATTTTACATCTAAAGCAGTGTATCTGTTTGACTAATGTTGCTTCCTTTAATAAAATATATTTATAGAATAGTAACCCAAAGAATGGCCTTTTTATATTTCATTCAGTTCACTTTTTTTATTCATGTTTTTTTAACAATATCAGGTTAGTATCAGGCAAAATATTTTCTGTGTTTTTGTCATCCGATTTCAAGTGAACTGGAAAATCAGCATTATATGGACAAGATGAAATTGTCCAAAATGTGAAGTACAAGATGACTGTACTTCTGCTGTTTTCTCCAAGGAGTACAAACACTAAAAACTACATGATGTTAGGGTCGGATTAGAAGACATCTTTTCATAACAGACTGAGATAAATGGTAGAGCCCTGGGTTGTAACTTCCATTATTTTCTTTTTACAGTAAACTCTATGTCATACAACATCATACTGTATGCTCTCAGTGTACGGCACCCACACACACGTCTCACATAAGTATACCAAATCTGGTCTTTCTGCGTTTTTCACCTCACTATGCGTCACCTTCTCAAAACCTGTTACTTTAAGGGCAAAGGTGTTGCTGATCCAATCTGCAGATCTCTCTACATCAGGACTGGCCTGCTGTGTTTTTGTTGGCTTGCTGTGGGTGATCTATAGGGCAGCTCATGGTCAATGGTTCGAGCAGATAGAAATTAGTTACCTTTTTCTCACCCAAGGAGAGATTACATTCAAGAGAGGGAGTATCTGCTACGAGGACAGTAACGATGAAACATAGCCAGGCCTTAATAATAGAGACATCCACATTTTATGGCAAGCTCAAAGCTTGATTCTAGATGACTGAGCCCTATAGAGACAAAACTAAATGGACGTCATGCGAAGCTGAGCTATCAGGGATCACGTTAGTTTATAGCACCCAGCAATGATATTCACAATAGACAGAGCTGAATAAACTTATATAAACACAAGGCCTTAAAGGAATATTTCACAGTTATCATCACAATCCCAAACCTGTGCGATTCTTTGAATGGTGAATAAGGGTTGTCAAGCTCTAAATGACAAAAGGAACCATAAAAGGATAATAAAATAGTTGATGCAGCACATGCTCTTTTATTCCATGCAATAGCCTTTTGTGAGGGAAAGGGTATAATGCGTTACGGTATCACCAGGTTGAACAGTAATGATGTGTGACTCAGAACTGATGTGTCTGAACTGAACACGAACATATTTCAATTGCACATGAGATTTGAGAGCAGATGGGAGTATTTTCAGTGAATAACAACATAGCTACAAGCTACCATAAGACTTCTGAAGAATATAAAGGCTTGAGTAAAGGTACTTATGCAACATCACCTAATGCATATCTAAAAGCCACAACGCTATTTTCTTTCTTTAATTATTTGATTTATTTACTCATTACTGTTTCCATACAAGAGACCTATTATCTTATTCTGAGCTATCTTTTCCAAACAGCTCTTCTCTCAGGTGTTCAATAGACTCTGATAGATGTCCAATACACAGAGCTGTGCTTCCCAAAAGCATCATTAGCCTATAAGTAGATCACAATCTCTACAATCATGCAATGCTTTTGGGAAATACAGGCAAGCACAATTCCTTACAGATGGGACATGAGCATATTTTTATGTCTCAAAGCGATGCTCTTGAACAGGTCAGTGGGCTAACTCTGATTTCATAAGTGATGCTCATATATATTTCCACATAGCTCATTCACTCTTTTCAACCTCAAACGGATGCATTCACAGATGAATATAACTTCAGCTCTCATCTCCACAATCTAATTAAATAAAAAGAAAACGTGAATGAATATTCAACTCCAGCTTCAAATCAAAGGTTAATATCTAGACAGATTCTATTTACAAGAAAGTATGTTTAATGGTAATAATAATTCTGAGCATGAATGAAAATGCATAAAGCAAAAGGCACAAACACAACTCCTAGGGGCAAAAGCATGCTTTTAAGGGCAAAAAGTTGGTCTAAATTAACCTCAGTCAATTACATCTATGAACCTGATGCTCAGGGTTATTTCGGCTTTTAGTGGAAGAAGATTGTGATGTAGAGCAGCTACAATGGATAAGGACAGCGAGTGCCTCTGCCTATTCATCTCTACTCTCTAAAGCAAGTCATTTTTTAGAACTCTCACCGCGATTCTTTTTTACACCATATTACGTTTTCTTTCACATCTCTTTTCACAGGAATAACACTTTCACCTCAGAACTGAGAAACACGCTGTAGGTTGCTCACCTCTCCACATGAGCTGTGTTTGCTCGCAGAAACAACTCCTCTGACATGGTGTATCTCACACCTGACTTAGAGCGAAGCCATTTTTATACTAAAGTTGTGACTTTATCAGCAAAACAAAAATGAATTCCAATTAACCCATTTAAAGAGATAGTCTGCCAAAAATGAAAATTCTGACATCATTTACTCAACTTTGTGTTATTGCAAACCTGTATGAATTTCTTCGTACTACAGTAACATCCAGTGTCTGGTTACACACGCTCTTCAAAATATCTTCTTTCATGTTCGAAACGACTGGAGGGTTAGGAAATGACAGCATGTATCTTTGAATATAGCGCTCCAAAACAGGACATATTTCCTCTGAAAATCCAAATATATTTCCAAAAACGTTTTACCATCTTCCACAAATTGCATATGACAGCTTGCTCTGGCTTTAATTGCTTCATGCTGATGTGTTTTTCATAAAGAGAAAATCTTTAGCTGAAGGTTATAGACTGATACCCTCCTAATTGCCCAACAATCCCATTCTAATGGTCCCATTCAAACACAAGCGGGAGACCACAAAGACAGATGGTTCATTTGGTGCATATAAATGAATCAGCTGAAAAAGCAATGAGGGGAAAGTAAAAGTTAAGAGCCTGAACAGTCTGGTTCATTCCAAGTCAAAAAATATCTATAATATATATATAAATATCCACTGAAAAATGTATTGTTCTTGTCATGTTTCTGTTTTGAAATCAGGGCAAACAGATGAAGGCGAGGAAGAAGATCTCAGTGCTTTTATCCCACACGACCACAGAACAAGGGCCAAGGCACTTTAAGTGATTTAGGACCATTGCCAACAGCTGCCAAGAAGAGTGCATTAAGATAATGAAGCAATGGAGATCTACATAGAAAAAAGCGACAGAAAATGTGCATCATCTCATCAAGTTATAAAAGGCTGCTTAGCAAATTCATCTGGCTTCTACTCTGTTTATGAAGAAAGACTTTGATGTATATTTATGACGACACCGGTTTTATGAGAACTTTCAGTATAAGCCACGCAATTCACAGCTCTTCACCTTAGATTGTACTGTACCAATATAGATTTCAAATCTGGTGTGTTCAAAACGCAAACACCTTTTGCTTCAGTGGCTCAGTTCCAACATCAGCGGCAACTTTTAATGTTCAGCGTTCATTCACTGCCTGGATTGTTTTCACTCAGCTTGTTGCTATGCGTTCTGCATGAGGAATACACTGGAACTTGGCCAAAAGAAGGTCATAATGACATATTGTTGCTGCCTACCTTTTAGAACAGCCTTAACGTCAGAAAACTATGATCTATTGTGCCTTAAAATGCTGCAGCTGACTAGGTCTAAAATACAAGGTCTCAATTCAAATCTGATTTTGTATGCATACGATGCCATGCACTTTAGGATTAGCATATTGGCGCCTGCACAACGAGACCCACAGACAAGCAATTAAAAAGGAAATAAAATACAGTAGCTTACCAAAAACAGTTCTGGCCGGTACTGACTCCTTGTCGATCCAGAAGGAGACCTGTGCTAGGATCACAGTCATAATGCACGGGATATATGTCTGGATCAAAAAGAAACCCATTTTCCTCTGCAGGTGAAAGTACACCGTCATGACTATGTATTCACCTGTGAGAGATGGATATAAGATATTAATAGGCAATCCTAAACTAAACATAGATTCAGTAACCCATATATTCAAGGGTTTTTTAGTTTTAATAGACGTGCATTAAGAATCAGTGCTCGGCAAACCAGAAAACATTTGTCACTGAATCATCCCAAAGCTCATACCTGTATTTGACTTCAGCCTTTCGCTGGACACTGTCTGTCCAATGAGATCATACTGAAGCAGACTGGAACTCTCCTGAGGAACTTCCACTGAAAATAATGGCCCTTTCTTCCACGTGTAAACGATCTCACTCATTGGATAGGCATCTGAATTAGGCGCAAATCCAAATGGAAGTCAGTCATACCCGTAAAAACCATTCAGTGGGAATGTGTGCCATTTTAGACATACTTACAGCTGCCAAATTTTAAAGGACATGAATGTCCATCCATTGGAAAATTGATCAGCCGCATGGGACACTCAGCGTTGATGGTTAACCTGAGAACAATAAAGGCATCACATTTTTGTTTCATGTAAAATAACATGATTTTCTCTATAGTGAGCATCAAACGTCTACATATGAGCCTGAAGAATGGAAGCAGTATAGCCTACAATACATTAAATGGGTCAAAATTAAACATTTTTCTTTTATGCCAAAAATCATTAGGATATTAAGAAAAGATCATGTTAATTTGAGATATTTTGTTAATTTCTTACCATAAATATATTAACATGTACTATTTGATTAATAATATGCATAAAACCTAATTAAAGAAGATTTTCTCAATATTTAGATGTTTTTGGACCCTCAGATTCCAGATCTGAGATTTCAGATTTCAAATAGTTTTCAAATAACCAAATATTATCCTATCCTAACAAACCAGACATCAATGGAAATATAATTTATTCAGCTTTCAGATTATGTAAAATTCAAAATGTTCTTTCTCCTGTTTAACACAAATAAAAATAACTGAAGAACGTTGGTAACAAAACAGCTACCGGCGGTAACCATTAACTTCTACAGTTTGGAATAAAAAGACTATAGAAGTAAATGGCTACCAGAAACTGCAACATCCTTTAAAATATAATCTTCTATGAAAAAACTACAGGTTTGGAACAACATGAAAGTGAATAAATCATGACAGGATTCTTGTCTCTTTAATGTTGCACTGATTTGAATACAATTATCATCAGCATTTAACATGTTAAGCATTCATTGCTCTGTGGAAGGTTAAAAAATAATGTGTTATTAAGTGTTTGTTTTCTACTGCCGTTTTAGAGAGCAAGTGTGCATCTTTGACTTGGAGAGCAAATTTTTTGGCACACAGGTTACCTCATGGTGTACAGAATAGTTCCGTTCTGCATGATGCGGAACAGCTTGTTGGGAGTGGTCATGTTGTGCGAAATAGAACGTTTGCCATTTCGGAAGAACGTGTCCGGGGTCCAGATCTTGCTGACCATTAGGTTGTTGAGACGCAGGATCTCGATGGGGCCCTCAAATTTCAGCCGGTCATCTATCCATGTTTGCCGAAAGAACACATCCATTGTGTATTCCTGAGAAATGCTTTTTATTAGACACAAATCCATTTTTCATGCGCAGGGCATGTGCAAAAACAGATATATAAACCGCATCCCACAGTTCCTTTTTATGAGTGAACACATCAGCAAGCTGTCATCAGGGTGTGTATCTGGTATACATTCACTCTGGGATGTATTTTTATCTTTTTTTCCCCCACTAATCTTGGCAGAGACTTATCTATACTGTCTTTCGGATTGTCAGTGTGGATCACATGGCAAGCGAGGTGGCTTTGGACATTGTAGAAAAATAGTGTAGTGTGTAAGAGAGGAAAGAAAGCCGAGCCGGGACCCTCACTGTCAGGGATTGTCAACCAGATTAAAATCCCTAAGCTGCTATAATGACATCCTGCCCAAATGTCAGAATAATGAAGCCAGGGCCGACATGACTAGAGGCAGTGGACATAGAAAACATGCAATTACGGTGGATTTATGTTTGCGTGTATCTTGTATAGATAATTGCTTTACTCACTTACCATTTCCACATCAGAAACAGGACCAAAGCTGGTGACAAAGATGTCTGTTTTAACCTCTGTGACAGGACCTTTATCGAAATGAAATAATACAGTTGAATTAGTTCAAAATAACGAAAAACAAATCCGTAGTTTATTCCAAATAAACTCGCAAAGCGATAAGACAGTTTCTGATGAAGGAACTTGCTGAAGTCTCAGACGCAAACTCCAAAATTCGTTTAATTCATGTGAAAAACTCCCTAAAGTAAGACTTTAAGTGATTCCAGCACTTGCCTACCTCCAAATCCAGGTCGGAGTCTGTTGTCGTATCCATCTAATAATCTGTCCAAAACGCGAGTAATGTTATCCAAATATATCCTCGTCTCGGTTGGCGGATTTGCCAACACCTGTGCAACACTGTAAACAGACTCAAAACTTTATTTCCATTTTCACACACGAACAAGCAAAGCAGAAAAACAAACACGCGCGCAAAGTCCGATAAAAGCACTTTGCTACTTACCAAGTCAGGAGAAAACATGCGCGTATCCAAGCCATGCTTTGCGCGCGCTCTCTATCCAAGTGTCCCCTTGTCAACTAGTGTTAGTTGCACGTCCCATAATTTATGTGTGCGAAAGGAGCCGATGCGGGTGCGCGGCTCGTGTGCGTAAATCCTAAAGCTTTTATGCGTGAAGTCTTACTGGAGTTCCTCAGTGGGGTTGCACTTCTTCTGACTCACTCTGGTGGAAAACTAAAGTGCTTTCAAAGAGGCGGTGTGGATGGAACCAAAGGACTTTGACAATGATCGACTAAAGCATTGTGAGAGATTAGAGGAGAGGGATAGTTGTCAGGGAATTATCCAAAGATTTGGGGAAAAATCGCAAATCTTCTGCTTTTTGAGTTCGCGTTATGGTCGGTGTGCTATTTTATCCATTTAAACTCGGAAACTTTGATCATTAGTTAATGCACTTTCAAAAACCGAGCGTTTTATGAAACTTTAATCAAGATACGCATAATTAAATGCACAACTACTGATCTTTTTAGGCGTTATATAATAGTCCATAGCCATTTAATAATAAATAGCTTCTAGGTTGTTTGTTCTTATTTCATGGCTGTCTTGTTTAGGATGAGAGATATTTTTATTATTAGTTTTTGTTGTCTTTGTCATATAGTATACATTATTGCATTTTCAAACAGTAATTCATTCAGGTCAAAAAGATTTTCATAAAGAACTGTGTATGAGGCAAAATGTGATGAGTGATGCTGAGATAAAAGTTTATGCACGGGCAAAAAAATAAAATAAAGAATGATGAAATATGTTTTTTTTTTTTTTATGAACCACGCTTGTTTATTTTTGTTTCATGATTATTTGATTCAAATCACTGATGCAATACAATTTCAGGACCAGTATTTATAGTCATGTATTGCAATGGTGATAAAATGGCTCTCTCTATGCTGATACAGCCTTTCTCACTCACTCAGAATTGATGGGATCACATCTGCTCCAGGATGGCTCTTTCCACAGGAGCTTATTCAAATAATGCTGTTTGAATCTTCTTGGCATAGCCTGTACCACTCTCACTGGAACAACACTGGCCATTATCCTAATCCACAGTCATAAGGTTTTAATGCATCAAGCCATCATACATCATTTGTTTCATCTCTAATTTGATGGGCCCTTCAGTGCGCATTGTCATGGATCGACAATTACATGTTGATGTAGGATCAGCGGGATTTAAAATTCTGCCCGTTTTAAGAGAAGTTGCCACCTGGTCACTTCTTCTCGTTAATGTCCACTCCGTGAAATAAGGTCGGTTCTGTCTATTGCAAACCCAGACATGATAATCGTGGAGCTTTTAGAAAATGTAATGATGGCAGAGGAGGCTTGTGATACGAATGCTGAACAATGAGATTGCTGGGATGTGAAATACCAGCAGAGGCAGGCCCGTTGAGCACTGAAGCATAGAGAGAACTGGGAGGCAAAAACCAAGCGAGCGGGTCACTGGAGCATGAACGGGGGTAAAGGTGTGCCAACAGACACGGATACTGTGCTTCTGGTCACAATAACACGACACCCAAGCAAATGTTCTCTGTTTGGTCAGTATGACACTCTGTAAACAAGCAGCAGGCCCTTACAGAGGTGGACAAATATGAACAGAGTGCACATCGCACTAGCTATTCATTCAAATGTTATGCAGACTGACCTTGAATGTGAAACCCACAAAATTAACTAAGGCAAACTTGAGTTTATAGATTTGTGAAAACAGAATTTCTATTAACTGTGTTCAGTCAGGAGTTTGGCTGTTCATTAAGTGTTTAGCCTTAAAGTATCAGATTGATACATCCTTTACAAATCAAATTAAGCCCAGGCAGAAACAGTGTTTCCAAACTAGACCCATTTCAACCCAGTCACACGGCAATTCGTGACTGTATCACAAAATTATAATTTAATCTATTTATTCGTGTCAGGGACACGTTTATTTCGTTATTTTTGTGAGTCCAGCACGTTTTGAAAACTAGGATTCCATTGGATGCATCCATTCGTGCTGGACTTACGAAAATAGAGAAATAATCGTGTCCGTGCCACGAAAAAAACCCCCCCAAAAAAACGGGTGCACATTTCAACAATTTTTTAAGTTAAGAAAATTATGTTAGATTCTTTTTCTCAAGATTAAGATTCAAAAAAGAGGCAAATTCCCAAATTCAAATTTAAGTGGGCAAAAAAGGCCCCTGTGCAAAACAAATCTATTATGTCAAGTCACAATTTACCCCTTCTAAACATTTTTAGTACCCATGAGGAAAACAGTAATAAATGATACGGAACGAAGTTGCCTTTTTTTAAATTAATTTATTAATATATTTATTTTTATTTTAAGTGACAGGAAGGGTAGAGGTAAGGGGACAAAATACAGTTTGTACAGTAGGTTTAAAAAAACCTAACAAACAACAACAAAATAATGTCTATAGAATATCCCCATAAAACATGCAAACCAACATGTGTGAGTGTGTTTCTTATTATCTTATCATCATTCAGCTTTTTATAGCAAAAAAACGAAACAATAAAAATTCTCATAAATCTTCATTTTCGGTAATCACAATGATTGTTTCTCTTGGGCAATGCGTTTCTTGTGCATTGTAGTATTATTTAACCAATCCGCTAAATCATTCTGCTTAAGTATGCAGAGCATTCATAGCTTAAATGGATTGAAATGTAAAAAAGCAGCTCCCCTTTTCCTCCTGTCCAGTAGGTTACTCATTTTAAAGTTAAATTTAAGATGCATGGGCTAAAGTGAAATGTGAAAATGAAACACGTCGATTGGCATCACATTATGATTTGCTCACGTTGCACTTTTTTTTTTACACATAGTTTGCAGCTTTGAGTACTATAACCTGTGTGCAATCAGATGCATCTTTTTCATCAATGTGGAGAATGCTGCAGCTGTTTAGTGTGTATACTCACTGACTGAACTGATACAATGCAAGTAAGAGAGTCATTTTACAGTGTGGTTTTTGCATAACACACAATAGTCATAGACCACTTCAGTGTTGTTAGCTCGATTTCTTTACATATATAACAATATGTTTTTCTCTGTTTAAATAACCATTTTATTTTCCATGTTATACTGTTAAGCAACTAATGTGACGTCTTGCTGTTCTGTTCCATGAAACAGGATGGCCAGGTTCAAAAAATTAGTCCAATGACCATAATCCACAAATCAAAACTCAAACTATGATATTCTCATACCTAAAATACTATTTTTCAGACACTGTGAAACAAGTTGACAAATTAATAAACAGTTCTTGGCTTTGTTTTGTTTCACAAACAACAGATTTTACAAAAAAAAAAAAAAAAACTATATAAATTATAAAGTTATAATAATTACAGTATCAAGAGCAATAATCAACATTTATTTATTAGTTTGTTAATTTCATGATATTGTCTTGTCCTGTAACGAATTCTTGATTTTTTTTCATTTAGATTTTATTTCAGATACAGCTTCTGTGTGAGAGTAAAGATGGCTTTTGATGATGTTTTGGCCTCTCATTTACGATTTGGCCTCTCATTTACACAAAAACCCCATTTTTATCACAGAACCATACTATTATTAACTATTATTTCTAAAAACTCTGTTTTCAAGCATGTTTTTGTAAATGCTCCACATTTTTTCTTCAAAGAATACATAATGTAAGTAAATAAAGATGCAGGGCATTTTTAGGGGAAAACGCCGTTCTCAAATTTATCTGGGTTAGTCTAAACGTAGCCTTATTTGACACAGTAATTCCCAAATAAATTGTTAAAAAAATCATTCGATTTGATTCCCGGATTTTCCTTTTCTAGATTCTGTCTCTCAGAGTGGAAATCCACCTATGCTGAAAATTGTAGACCCCTCTATGATTGTATAAGAGAAGGGTGATCAAATACTTATTGACCTCACTATATATATATATATATATAAATTCTAAACAAAGGTAAAATAATTCCTAGTATTGCCCCTTAATAGGAAAGGTAATTTCTGACCCTGCAAATGAGAGATAATCTTAAACATTAAGCATATTTACAGCTGATTGCTATTGACACACATTTAGACACTGTTTAATAGACACTGCATTTTTCTACAACCCAAGATATAACACAAGTGCTGCTTTGTATTTTTCACACCCCTGGGGCCTGTACCGTGATGGTGGCTAAACAAACTCAGGGTTACAGGATTAGTTTTGAGTTGACTGAGGCTTGATCCTGAGTTAATGGAGCGTGAACACATGAAAGTGTTATGTCAGTAATGAGCAGCCAATCACATGCCTTGAAACGGTGATTCACTTTTTGTGGGAGAGAAATGTTTAATCACTGAAATAAAGAGAAAGTTTACACTTTCTATTTTTTTTAGGCTTAACGGTGTGCAGTAGGTTTTTTTTACATATAAAAACTGTGTCGACACTGACCTAAACACTACACAAAAAAGCATTCCCTTTATTATCACTACAAAGCTGTCATTCATTCATTGGAACCTCACAAATTTCCATTATAATGACACGCTTAACCACAACCTTCTCGCTGTCAGTCAGTTGTGAGCTGACATGCAAGACATTAGAATACTGGAATTGTAGAATAATGGCTTTCTGTGCTTATTGTATATGTTAAATGTTTGACTTTAACAGCTGGCCAGAAGAGAAACTAGTATGCAGTTTTTTAAATGAAGACCAGGAGTCAAGCATTAAAAAAGTTTACTGGAGACGGTTCTAAAAATGAAAACAATTCATTTACTGTATACTTACATGATTCCCTGTCATGGGTGTTATCTTTCATTGAAATGTGCAACATTATCAGAGTGAGGTGATTGTTAGCGCTGCTTGTGTTGCCACAATTATGATCTAAATCAAGTTACTTGCACAGGAATGGTTGGAATGCACTGTTTTATTTTATATTGTCTGTTGTTATGTTTGCTGGCTGTTACATCCACAAGAGGCTCCACCCTCACTCTCTCACAATGATCCCAGTCACCAGAGTTCTAATCGTCATCACCTGTCTGAACACCTGACACCAATCACATATCACATAAAACGACACACCACATTGCTCACATCGTCCAAGCTCGTTCCTGCGAAGTGGACTCACGCTAACTCCATAGCGACTTACCTCAACTTACTACCTGTATTACTTACCTGCTCTCTCCTTGTGGTCTTCCAGTGTTGTCATTCTCCAGTCTCCAGGATCTTCTCCGGTGCGCTTCTCCAAGTGTATGGTGTGTGGTGTTTGGTCTTCATCTCTGTATGGTGTCTCCGTCTGTGGAAAGGAAAAGGATATCGTCATTATTCAAGTCTCCACTCTCCAAACGATCTTCAGACTTATTACCCACATGTTGAACTGCTCTTATCCATGTGTTGAACTCATCTGTTGTGAATAAACATTATTGTTGATTTTATTTACCTTCAGTGTCTGTCCGCTTCATAACACTGGCAAGCCAACATATTGTTATCCTATTTAAACTTCTTATTATTCTTATTCCTCTGATCCAAATTTCCAAACACTACTCATCCCAGGGCTTTAAAACCACAAACCCCAAACTCGGCAGAGACCTGAGCCCACATGTCTAGTTTGTTGCTATACAAAAACGCCTTGGATGGAAACTTGGCTTAGGACATGTTATTTTACATTTGATGTTTCCACATGTGGATCTAAACACCTAATATCCTAAATCTTGCTTTTATTGTCTGCAATTAGTTTATTGTGAAATTTAACTGGTATCTAAACTTTTATTTTATTAATTTATTTAAGAAAAAAAAAAGTAAAAATATTACAGCTGTTTATAGGAAATATTTCCAGGGTTCACACAAGCTGTTTAAAATGCTTGAAGTACTTGACTTTTAGTAGAAATGTAAATCTGAAAAACCTTGAAAAAATGTTTTTTTTACAAGAATAGAAAATGTAATCCTTGCATTTGATGTTGTTTTAAAAACGTCTAGGTTACGCATATAACCCACGTTCCCTGAAGGAGGGAACGGAGACGTTCAAGATGGGAACTTGCCAGAGAGACCTATTGCCTTTGAGCTCTTTACTAAAGGCCAATAAACATTGGCGTGCACTGATTGCGCTCAGGTGCACCTCATCACTGTGTGAGTATAAGAGGGCATGCGCACAGTGCACCTGCAGGTTTTCGCTTCAGAGCCGTTGCTGGCATCAGCGCGACGTCAGAGTCATGGCAGGAGAAAGTGTAACCTAGACGTTACCCTTTTAGTCAAATCACTTCGACGTTACAGATAGGAACACCTGTGGAAAAGACCACGACTCTAAGGGCGCATTACGCGGAGATCACCTGCCAACTGGCGAGACTTTTTTGACAGAGTTGCTTTCAGTGGTGCTGAAGCAAGTGGTTGAGGGCAGAGTGCATGAGAACTATCGATACGAATATGGATATAATTGAAGGGAAACACAGCCTCCTGTTGACTGTGGAGATATTTTTTTTTACCTCTGGGCGAAGGAGACCCAGAGGAAGCACAGCCGGAGCTACTCCGCTCTAGTTCGACTGCGGGGCAGGGAGGACTCAGGTTACACACATTTAAGGGAATACTGCGATATTAAGCGTGGGTCCCGTGGGAGCGTCCTCTTGCTCACCTGCTGTCCTAATCAAGGACACGAGAAGACACAGCCTCTACGCGGAGGTTGTAAAACCTGGTGAAGGTGTTGGGTGTCGCCCAGCCCGCAGCTCTACAGATATCTGCTAAAGAGGCGCCATGAGCCAATAGGCTATGGCAGCGACATACACTTTAAGAGTCGAAGGGGACAGCCTGTGCTCCAACTTCTCTTGCAGGAAGGAAAGCACAACTGCGATCAAGCATCGTTGAGGGTCCTCTCCGAGAGAGGAACACCAGTCGACGAACAGACTCCATCTCTGAGCGTAAGCTTGCCTCATAGAGGGAGCTCGTGCTTAAGAGATGGTATCTACAACAGTGCTGGAAATGCTGGAGAAGTCTGCCGCGTCCCGTCCAGGAACCAGACGTGCAGGTTCCAGAATTCTGGGCGCGGGTGCCATATGGTGCCCATCCCCTGAGAAAGAAGGTCCTTCCTCCAGAGGATTTTCCAGGGAGGGGCTGACACGAGAAACGCGAGGTCTGCAAACCAAGTCCGGTAGGGCCAGTAAGGCGCTACGAGCAGGACTTGTTCCTCATCCTCCCTGATCTTGCACAGTGTCTGCGCAAGGAGGCTCACTGGGGGAAAGGTGTACTTGAGCCCCGGAGGCCAGCTGCATGCCAGCGCATCCCTGCTGACCGTTCGAGGGGACTCATGAAGGGAATAAAACAGCGGGCAGTGAGTCGACTCAGGGGAGGCGAAGAGATCGATCTTGTCCTAAGGGTACTCCGACCTATAGGAAAGCATGATTGTCCCACTGGCTGATTAAGCGGCGACACTCCAGGGAAACCCCAATCCAAAGTGTGCCACGGTGTCATGCCCATCTCGGGACCCGATCATGTAACCATCGCTGAAGCGGTTTTATATGTAACAGCCCCAGCGGCGTGACCGCGGCTGCAGCTGCCATATGCCCCAGGATCCTCTGAAAAGTTTTGAGAGGAACTGCTTTCTCGTGCTTGAACGTGTCTAGGCAGTTCAGCATGGCCCGCTCGCGCTCGCTGGTGGGGTGGGTGGTCATATCGATCGAGTCCAGCTCCATACTGAGATAAGAGTTCCTCTGCACCGGGAAGAGTTTGCTCTTCTCTCGGGTGACCAGAAGACCCAGATGGCTGAGGTGTTGTACCACTATGTCCCTGTGCATGCACAACTGATCTTTCAAGTGAGCTATTATTAGCCAGTCATCGAGATAGTTGAGGATGCGAATGCGCATCTGCCACAGCGGGGAGAGGGCACCCTCAGTGAGCTTCGTAAAGACCCGGGGATACAGGGACAGGCCAAAGGGTAAGACAAGATACTGATATGCTCGACCCTCAAATGCAAACCGCAGAATGGGTCTGTGGTGAGGCAGAATCAAGACATGAATGTATGCGTCCTCCAGGTCGATGGCTCCAAACCAGTCCTGGCTCCGAATGCATGTCAGTATGTGCTTCGGAATAAGCATTTTGAATGGCATTTTGAGAAGAGACCGATTCAGAGCACTCAGATCCAGGATCGGTCTCAACCCACCACTCTTTTTGAGCACAATGAAGTAAGGGCTGTAAAACCCCGACCTCATCTCGGCGGGAGGGACAGGCTTGATTGCTTCCTTTGCCTGCAGGACAGCAATCTTCACGCGCAGTACGGCAGCTTGGCTCTCTGAGCAGACCATCATTGAGCAGCGCTTATCTTCTCCCTCACTCGCGACACAGCGTCCTGGGTCAGCATCTGTGAAGACAAAAGGGTTTGTGTTAGATTGAGACCTCCGGACACTGGGCCTGGAGGGTGAGAAATTGCTCTTTCTGTGAAATTGTGGTTATCGACTACCTGTAGGCCGAAAGCAGCTGAATGCACAGAAGCTCCTGGCCCTCCTCCAGGACTGGGGACGGAGATGGTCTCGACATCACCCGAAGGGCAGATCTCATCACCTCCGGGCTACCTGTCTCAGGAGCGCTTCCCGTCCCTCCGGGTGTTCTTGGCCGGCCCCTGAGCAGGCGGGGTCCTGCTGCCAGCTCGACGACGCTGCCTCTCAGCAGCCAGCCTGGCATTGTGTGCTTCAGCTACGAGCAGGCGGAGGAGCGCTCGGGGAACAGCTGGGCGTTCGCCGAGGCAAGACCTTTGTCTCCTTCTGGACTGCCGCGAACTCCTGGGCCAAGTCCCCGACAATGTCGCCGAATAGGCCGGCCTGGGAGATGGGGGCGTAGAGAAAGCGAGCCTTCTTGGCGTCTGGCTTCTGCGCCAGGATTAGCCAGAGATGGAGTTCCATCAAGTGAGACCTGACC
>JAUCMU010000046.1:15562294-15586903 GCA_032275025.1 Enteromius treurensis | reverse complement strand
GAAAAAACACAACTTACTGCTCGCAGTGGGGGTTGTAATGGCAATATAGTTGGAATTGCCCCCTTCCTCAGTGTCAAACGCTGAACAAAGCCCGCTTCAAATTGGGCAGAGCAAACTAACAAAACTGAAACTGTTTTTTTTTTTGTTTTTTTTTGTTTTTTAAATATCTACAAATCTTTTATCAAAAAAAAAAAAATAATAATTTTAGCAATAAGCTATTTAGAAGTTTAGACCCCCTCAGCCTACCCCCAAACCTAAACCTACCAATTCTATAATAAATAAAATGGGCCACACACGATGAAGTCATGAGAAACAAATGCTAGTTAATGGTGATTACTCTACTCAAATCAACAAAATTTACAAACTGTGCTGTGATTGGCCAATCACATTGGTGTGTGGATCTGGTCACCACTTTAGCTGAGGCCCACACAAATTTAAGCTAATGCTTAGTTGATGTGTACTAGATTTGGATGTCAACAGAAATCACATGCTATGTGCTGTGATTGCCCAAAGTTGGGGTCTGTCCATTTCCATTTACCTGCAGGCTACTATGAGGTGGTATTATTTGCTATACTACTATAATTCATAGTAATTACCACTACTGTTTCAACCAGCTCCAAATCACACCTGCTTGAAAGATTCTAGTCATCCTTACCCCCGAGAAACCTGCATTGGTGTCTTCCAGACCAGAAAGACCATGATAGTGCTCCATGAGTTCAGCGTTCCCCAACACATAGTATTAAAAAATATGAATCAGAACACTTTCCACTCCATTGTGGCCTAGCACAACCCACGAGAAACCACCATCAGATGTATCGCTTGATCAAGTAGAACATAAATATCACTTCACTTAACCTCTCTCCATAGAACAGTTAATAATCAATCAAATACAGCTTGTGTAACGTTGGTTACCAGCAAATTAGAGAGCAGGAGATGTTGAGTAAAAAGAAACAAAGTATTTTAATAAAGGGAAAAAACTAAACTCGAAATAATATCCAAAGGACATGAAGGGAGACATCCAACAATCAACTAAACATTTACATTGACCGACAAACTAGAACTCAAAAGACAGGGGATTTATACACAAGGACTATGACTAGACAAGACACAGCTGGGGAAACACAGGTGGACGGAAATCAACTAATAATTGGATATAGACACAGGAAAGACCATATAAGGGCAGACAGGAACAAGGACATGGGAAAACGAAACTAAACCAATCATACAAAAACAGACTAACTGAACTAGACAGACATAAATGTTACATTACCTGCGCCGACAGAAACAACAACAAAAAAAAAAGGCCCCGGAGGCAGAGTCTATGAGCCTTTAGGGCGGATCAGGAGCCTTGGGCGGCCGTGGTGGAACTGGCACCCTGGGAGGCGGATCAGGAGCCCTGGGAGGCCGAGGTGGATCCACTGGGGTCCAGTTCCAAACACCCGTCCCGCCCACCCTTTCCAAGATCTTAGTGTTACTGCCCCCCCCCACCCCACAGGGGGAAGGCCAGCTGGGTCCATTGGTGGGCGTTCGGGAGGTGCATGTTCTGGAGGGTGCCCGGGAGGCGCAGCCGACTCTGGAGGGCGCTCTTGCAGCGCAGCCGACTCTGGAGGGCGCTCTTGCAGCGCCGCCGGCTCAGCCGACTCAGGAGGGCGCTCTTGCAGCGCAGCCGGCTCAGTCACTCACTTATCCGGTTGATTTGGGAGAAGTGGATCTTTTCGCCTCAGACAGCACCTGGATAGGGGATGCACCTCATCCACCCTTAAGGCTTATGTGGCGGCTATAGCAGCCCACCACAACCTTATGCGTGGAATTGGGGCCTAATGACTCAAAAGTCATCCTGAAACCAAGACTCGGTTATGTACCAGAAGTGTTTCTACTCCATTCAGAGTGCAGGTGATATCCCTGTCAGCGCTTTCCCCGGGGGAGGGCCCTGACTTTAACCCTGTCTTCCCCGTCAGAGCATTGAAAGTCTACACTGAGCGATCAGCTGCCTAAAAACGAGACGTTTACAGAAAGAAGGAATGCAGAGATATTATTTGTGCTGTTTTGCTGTCGATGGCATGCTCTGGAGAATCTGTTTCATCGAGAAACTTAAACTACATTGTTTGTGCTTCTAAAAAGAGCATTGGCTGTAAGCAAGTTCACAAGAGAGTAAAGGTCAGGCTCCATGGCTGACCTCTCAACTGAAGGTGCACTCGTTCTTATAGTGAAATGATCTGACCTTTTTGTGATAACTTCTTTTATCTTCTCATTTTCAACTTTTAATTTGTTTCCAGCATTTAGTATTGCTCTGTCCTTGTTCTATTCTCTTCTGAGCTTATGCTATGAATGCAGCTTATGTCATACGTGGAGTCAGAGGTCAAAAGGTCAGAACTCGACTCTCTCATGAACAAGCATACTGCTGTTACCAGAAGTCAGTAATTTGATTTCAAAATAGATGTATTTTTGTTGGAAAAGCCCATGGACCTGCTTCAGAAGACGTGTGTTAACCCCCCGGAGGTGTATGGGTTAGTGTCACTATGGAAATAACTGATTTATGGAGCTTCAAAATAATAAAATCTACAAGCATTACCAAGCTTGGAAGAGCCAGGAAACATTTACAAAAAAACTCTGGCTGTGTTCACCTGAAAGAAGAAAGTCATATACACCTAGGATGGCTTGGGGGCGAGTAAAATATGTAATGATTTTCAGTTTTGGGTGAACTACTCCTTTAATGTTTGTGTTTTCTTATCTCCCTTCCAATGAAACAGTGATATAATCATAACATTATATAAAATGATGAAAATATGTATAGCAAATGGTATGACACTGTTTTGTTTTTTCCTTTTATTAGAGCCAGGTCTCCTGTAATTGCGTCTAAATGCACCAAACGAAAGCTCTACTATTAAAACGCAAAAATGGACTTCACGTATCACGTGTTTGGTGTGCATATACTACGCTGTTCTCACGTGCACATGATACCTAATCTTTTTTTTTTTTTTGGTCACAAAATCTTCATAACAGCTGAATTTATTTATTCTTCATTCGTTCATTTATGTTTTCTCCACTCTTATGTCTATTCAAATCAATATACAGCGTTTATTTATTTCTTTTAACTAACGCAGGTTTGCATCGGATCCCCCTTGTTGTGTCGATTCTTTAAAGTATCTCACGTATCATCTATTAACTTCTGATGGACCAACAAAAGTCAACTATAAAGTCCGTTTTAAATGCTTTTACGTTTAAGACAAGCCTACCCCTCCACTGTGTGTAAGACAAATTACTTTCGTGCTTCACGTCAAATTTTGAAAAAGAGATGAAAGACATACTAATGAAGTGGAAAGCCCACTTGACAAGAAAGGGCTGCTTTTTCACGATGCACGGAGGCTGCAGCTGTTTTCACTTCGGTGTTTTCGTAGTTTTCCCTTTAATATCTCGCTGTCTCTGGTCTGGAAGTGCTCCTCCAGCACCATCAGCACCACAGCGCTCCTGGATGCTGCGCTGTTGTATGTACGCATGCGCACCACAGTGGAATTACTGCACAACGCACTCTAAGTTGGACCTTCTCTGTCTTCACGGAAACCAGAAACATATAAAAGTATGGCTATCTTCAGAATAAGACAAAAGAGCTTCGTGCGCGTCTGGACGTTTCCCGTGATCGTGGCCGTGGTGTGCGCGCAAAGGTAAGTCTGAACCAAAGCTCTCTTCACTTCATACGGCTGTTTGTACTCAACACACACTACTAAAACGATCTCCAAGCATGGCTTTGTATCTAACGGTGCGTTTTCCCTCTTTGCAGTGTCAACGATCCAAGCAATATGTCTCTAGTAAAAGAAACTGTTGATAGACTATTAAAGGGATACGACATTCGCTTGAGGCCAGATTTCGGAGGTAAAGCACGTTTTTAATTAGGTCCATCATATCAGCCTTTTAACATCACCTCTTAACTTTCATATAGTGAAATCATAAGCGCGCTATTACGGAGAGTTTCGCGCTGACACATCCCAATTATCTGAGCTTTGGAGGCGATCGGCACACTTGCTTCCACTTACAAAATCTTACAATAATCGCTGAATCTGCCGCACGAGATGTGGATTTACACAATTCGGACATCTGCACGTTCTGTCCAATGATAGCTGATTTGCAATACATAATCAGTGATGCTCATCATGAGGAACCCATAAATGGTGAATTGATCGTAGTTTAGATATCTTTGGTACACTTTTCACCTCACCCTGGATGTTATCAGGCTGATTTTGAGTTAATAACACTTCGTGCATGACATGCCCATTTATTTGAATGTCCAAAACAAAATCAATTAGCTGTAACGTCACTGGTGTGATTTGCTTTGGTTTTTAGGTCCTCCGGTGGGAGTGGGGATGAATATAGACATAGCCAGCATAGACATGGTCTCAGAAGTGAATATGGTAAGTCTGGCATTACTGTCCAGTTGGACACAAAGTATGTGAGCTTCTTGAACCCCCATTTTTTAGCTCTCAGTCCCAGGTAATTTATGTTTCATTTGAAGAGTTATAGTCTATCTGCTTTTAGCAAATGATCTGAATGAGCAGTTTGTCACACATCTGTGGGTGTGCACTTCATATCAGTGGTGCTTGTATGATTTTAAATACTGTAGTGTTCATGAGAAACTTTTCACAGCATGTACTACTCAGTATTCACATATGAACACGAGTAATGGTCAGGAGCAGCTAATGTGGTTTCTATGGCAACATGTTTTCTTCTGCATAAGGACAGAGGGGATTTATAATATCACAAAACAATAACAGGAATTTCTCCATTTTGGATTTCTCTACTCTTTCCACCCTTTTGGTTATCTGGTAGAATTTTTTTTCTTTTTCCCTTAGATACAAGAGCATCCCCTAGTGATGGTTTCGAAGCACAACATGACGCTTTGTGTTAGAGGTCTGGTCAAGTGAAGGATATTCATAACAATAACTGAGAACTGGTAGTGCATAGGATATTTTGAGTTATTTGTACTCTTAGCTGCGTTTTGGGACTGTTTTTGTTTCTATTGTTCTCAAAATAGCCTAGTGATATTTTCTATGTGTTACATGTATTGATTTAATTTTTTTTCTTCACTGCAGACAGAGAATACTAGGTTTGAGATGCGCATGTGCGCAAGTGGCTCATGTTCTCGCTTATAGTCCCATTTCACAGTAATTATTAATGTTTTAAGCAACAGTGCATGCATACATTAGTGCTGTCAAGATGTCTTTAGGACACAACAATGATTGCGATTTATGCGGTTTCTGAGTGAGCGCCTCTGTGTTTGTCCGCAAGCTTAAATGATGTCACTGTTAGGCCAAGGAAGCACAAATACACAGATCACTGCTCTGAACCCTTTCACATTTTCCTGGCTGGGATCTTGCACGCATTCATCTGGATTAAAGTTTCTTTTGCACTGGATAAATAGCTCCATTTAAAGCATGAACCTTGATGTCATGCAGCTCCCTGTGGCAATGGGGAACTTTTGGTTTTGGCACTTGAAGCAATTCATTGTCATAATGGGAGAAGTGGAGTTGGCCAGTCTTTTCTGTCTGAAAAAAACATAAAACAAACAAACAAAGAAAAAAAACAAGTAAAAGCTTCAATTCCACATATCTGCTGAGAATGAGAGATAACAACCATTTGCATTTGTTTTAGATATTTAAGGAAAGTAGTTCTCCTGCCAGTAGTATAACAGCAACGTTTAGTTTAATTTTTTTGACTCTCCTATAGGTTAGATCATAAAACAAGATATTAATGTTTATTAAATCTCAGGCTCATTTCCGAATGGAATAACCAGTACCACTTTATACTGTTCTTTCCTGTATCTCCGTTACAGGAGGATATTAGCAATGTGATTCCTTAGAAGAGGCTCTTATATATACACAGATCATTCTTACAACTCTTTATATGCTTTAAGATGTTACAGTACACTGAAGTGCTGAACATTACTGTATTATTTACACATTCAAACTAATGCTGTGTCTCAGATGCACTCACTGCTTCACTATTTACTGAATGGAGCTTGCATATTCAGACAACGTCATGTTCAAGAAGTCAGACTACTAAATGTAATTTGACAGTTCAGATGCAGATGAAATGCAATACAAGGAATCGCATTTGGTTTTCCAATTGGATTTTAAATCATATGTTTATGGTTTTCTAACAATCAGATGACAGCTACATGAACCTGAGAAAAATAAATTGCACATTCGTGCATCAGCATATTTTTACTTCTGCATCCTAATCTTTTCCCCTCGGGTTTATTCCCTTGTGAATCATTGATTATGAATGACTCGACTCTCTGAAGTTTGAAGCAGCGTTTTGAAATGTACCCCTTCCATCTTGTAGATTTTGTTAGCAGTGCAAACACTTTCTTGAAATAAAGTTACCCTGTTCCCACAGAGCTCTCCGGACTGGGGCTCCATTGCATTATTAAATTATATATGAACTTATATTAAGGCTTGCTCGGAATTACCCCGCTGGAGCTGCGCCGAAGAAAAAAGCTCTGTGCTTTCAACTTATAGCCCTATATTGCTTCTGACTCATTTGATTCTGTGCACGTACGAACACGGTCACATGTCTCCATCATCAAAAGTCCTCTGCATTGCCCACAGTAGGTGTTAGATGGTATGGTGGGTCTGCTCAGAGAGAGGAGCAAAGGTCAGACGTGACCACAGGGCGATATGACTCGCTGACATAGACTTGCAAAAGATTTTTGACATTAACAACCTGCCATTTTCTTGGAGGCAGTCCGGGGTGCGGTTGTAGGGAAGGTCACGCTCCTCACAGGGCCCCCGGGTGTGCATGATTCACCGGAGGATAGATGAATGCAAACAAAGGAGTGAAAGTGAAACCGAGTGCTAATGAACGGTCTTGCAGCTTCTAGGCTCAAAAGAAGCCTGATGCTTTTTGATCTTAGGTGCAGACCGATGTTTGCAAGTGGAAAAGTTTTTTTCTGCCTTCGCTGCCATCTTAGTTCTTACCATGACCTTGACTCACAGGGAAGAAAAAAATCACAAAGTATATATTTTTATATCAGTTGTAAGTAAACTATTGCCCCTGCTTTAAAAAAATCAAACAAAACAAAAACAAACAAACACAAATTTGGTTGTACAATTTAGATTTAACGTTTAAAACATACAAATGGAGTCAATATGTCAGTTTTGTACGTTAAAAAGCGAAAAACAACACATTCTCACTCCCAAGTCGTCACTTTTTTTTTTTTTTGCGTCGCTTTTACAAGCTCAAGGTACCCCTTTTTAGTCACTTTTCAACGTGAAGGGTCCTCCATTGTTTTAAATAGGAAACAAAAAATGCAGCTACAAGAATCCTTTTGTCGATGTTGGTTGAGAAATACTATTGGCTCTTGTGTATCTCGTGACGGATTGCGTCATGCTACGGGACAGGAGTATGTTTACTGAATGAGACGTGAGTGTGTTAAACATTTTTAGTGATTAAAAGTTAGTTTTACTCTCTTCTTCGCGTCAAGACTTTGTATGGCTTCAGAAGACTTGGAATGTGACACGACTTGTTTGTAATGTATTTATGCTGCTTGTTAATCATTAGTAGTTAATAAATACATGTGACTGCATTTGCCTGTGTGAGTGTTTATATTGCTCAGAGGTGGGTAGGTTTAGGGTAGGGGTGGGGTTCGGGGCACCAATAACAATAAAAATTATATATATATATATATATATATATATATAGTGAGAACGTGTTGGCTTTATATCAGTATTGTACGTTTTAGCATATGCATATAAATTAGCATGAGATCACGTTGGTTAGAGTTTATCATTATAATGCAGAACGACGAGTTTTCCTCTGGAGAGTGTTCTGTTATTTCACCAGGGCTCTACAAAACATGATTCCAAAAACAGAGAGCGAATGGATGCAATCAGTTTGCAAAGTTCCCTCAGAACAAGTTAATTTTAAACACATCAAAATATTCAGGAAACAAGAGGCTGAGAGCTTAGTGTGAGCGTTGGAGGATTTTTGGAATCCATCCCAATCTTTTTAAGTCCAATAAAAAAAAAAGAAAAAAAAAAATGGAAACACATTAATCCTCCGATTTTAAAATGTTCATCCTTTTGCATTTGTGTGTAGGAATGCTGATAATAATATGCTAGTTTGATGGCATAATGTGCCACAAATCCTTTGACATGCCGTTTTGGTGACCTCTGGCTGCTCTGATTGAAAACAGGAAAACTAGTGAACGTGAAACGGGTGGTGTTTTAGGATGAGTGGGGTATCTGTTGTAGCTGAAGCATGTGCTGGCTTTTGTGTATTCTGTTGACCCAACTGTTTCAATACACTTGAGATAAGAAGCATGTTTGCCTCTCTAACATACAAACTGGGGGCACTCTATATGTTTATGTATTCATTTTTGTAGATTAGTAGTTATTTACTGTAAAACAGATGACAGGAGCTGCATTGTCCTGTGTCACATTGCTCTTTTCAAGCACCAATAGAACAAGCTCTAGGTTCCTCATTCCTCAAACACTAAGTGACTAAACTCTTGGCATTTACTGTTGTTGTGGTCAGTGATTTCCAATATACATGTGACGTGACAGAATCCAGTAAAATTTAATGGGCTTGAGTTTGCAAAGCAGCATGGCATTTATTCTTATTCTTGATAGGGTTTCTTCTGAACTTCTATCTCTGATTATAGACAGATGTACTTCATTTCATCTGAACAGACTATATTCACACTTTAAATTATCTCATGCAAAATTAAAATAAATGATGATACTCATTTGTAAAAACACCGCATAGAGCCTAAAAGCCTAAATCATGTAAAAAATATTTTTCTCCCTGGCACGCACGAGTGATTCCTACAAGAAATGAAACTGAGACGAGTGTTACTATGTTTGACAGATTCAGCTGTTACTGCTGCCCTGGTCTGCCCACTCGGGTTATAACATAAAAAAAATAAAAAAAAACAACTGCAAAACGCTAATGACTACCAACAAACCCATAGGTGTATTCATTTCAAAGTTCACATATAGATATCCTTTGTGTGTATTTTTTGCCTTTAAGCACTTTCATTGCATCTCAATCTGACTAAAAGCATGTTAGATAGAGCTAAAAGAAATCTATGAGCAGAGACTAGTGCTAACCTCTCTCGCTATTGCTGAAGATAATAATAAGAGTGGAGATTTAGTTGCAACAGTACGTATACTAAATTCTGTGATTAAAAGAGATTGTAGGATAACAGTTTCCATGCTTCGCATTTGTAATGCACATTTTGTGGGTTTCAAACTTAAGAGGGTTTTTTGTGGACATTTCTGTAAATGTGTCAGTTGGCTAAAACAAAGCGACACATAAGATTACATAAATGCAGTGGAGAATATAAAACATGACAAGCACCGTACAAAACAAAATTAGGTTCACTACTGATGGCAGAGCGCATACATTATGATAGCACTTATGAAGTTTGATGCTCTTGATTCTAGACTGAACGCCTGTACTCAAGAAAATCTATGATGCATTTCAGGTGTCATCTAACATCTACTTAGAAATGTAATACCTGATGAAACTTTGTGTTATATTATTTGAGTGAACACTTTTTAAAACACCCAAAGAGGTTTTTTGGCATTGCTGGTAGGTTTCAGGTATACCAGTCTTGGCCCCTCAGACGTGTCTTGCAATTATATAACCTTTGGACGTTTATTGATGAATGCACGGCTCGGTGCTGTCAGGTTGCTGTAAGTTCAGCATCACTTTTAAAGATAAACACCCCTGTTCCAATCAGCTAAATGGCCGTTTCTGAAATGATAGGCTCTAAAAAGCAAACGAGAGCCAAATAGACTTTGCGGACATGTGAACTAGACATATTGGGGTTTTGTGCATCCCTGGATTATACAATAGCTTTCATAATGGCTCCCATCTCTATCCTAATGTATTTTTAATATGAGAAATAAGAGCGGTGCTGGATGGTGTGATGGGCTGCTGGAGTTTGTGTTGGCGAGTAGGCGTTTACAGAGAGAGAGGAAGGCTGGGGTGGACTGATGAAGAACAAAATCTCAAGAACAGTGGTGAGCGAAGAAATTCAATTCCCAGAGAAGAAAGAGAAACCTGAGAAACTTGAGTACTTTTATAACAGCTACACAGCTCGCTGTCTAATGACTCTCTGCTCACAAGACTCCTGTATACTTGTGTGGTAGATTACTGTGTCTTTGAATGCTATAATGTGATCTGGGCAATCTTATACGACATTATGGTCTTTCAGTGGGCTGAAAGAAGTAGGATACACTTGGGATAAAGGTGTCCTGGGGTAAAATGTGCCTTTGATATAACTTTCATCTGAATCACTAGATGGCACAAAAATGTGGCGCAACACTTTACAAAGCATTTGCTAAAGATGCATGTGTATCTGATTTGATGTTTTTTCTTTTATATTGTACATTTAGGTAAATGAGAATTAATTTATATATTCTGAGACAAAGGTCTTCTTTATGATTTTCATAGCAGCAGTTTTTAAATGCAGAAAGAATATGTGAAAGTATGGTCTTTGTGGTAAAAAGCAACCTGTTGTTGGGGCTAAAGGTAAACATAATAAAATATAATTTATTGTTACTACTGTAAAAATATTATTGGATCTCCTTCAATACTTTCAGAATCTTTACTTATTTACAGTAAATTATATTTGTTTCTGTATTTATTTTTGTATATTAACATATTTCATGAAAGTATTAATTTTAAAATATATGCAATTTTAAGTAAATTTGTTATTATTTTTTTTTAAATAAGCAGAACATTTTACAAACTTTACTAAAGAGAATGTTTTGAACAAGTATTAACGTGGACATTATTAAACAAAAATAGCTGAAGTATCAATGCTTCTTGCCACCTCATACATTTTTAAGACTTTTAAACAGAATAAACAACTTGTATGATTTATTTGCTCCATTAATGTTCAATACTAAATCTATAATTCTTTCTGCAATTATACATTTTAGGCAAAATTAATAGCATGTATATATATTGGCCCCACTGTACCCTATACACATTTCACATTTCATCTCACATTTTAGAGTTTGGTTTGCACATATCCATCTGCGGAAGCACCATTTGCATGAGACAAAAGGCAACAACAGATATCATAATACTGATCAAAAGATCATTTCTGGACTTCAGAAACACAATGCTGTTCATTTTACATCCATTTCATCACAAAAATTTGTCTCAAAATACAGTGTTCAGTTGAAATGAACACTAGATGCGGTTAAACATATTTTATGCCTTTTCACACAAGCTTTGAGGCACAGTACATGGCCAACGTTTCTGTTAAGAGAGTCAATGTAATATCAGTGCTGCAGAAAATGTTTAAGCCATTATTACATCTTCTCAGGTTGTCTATTAAATCATTTTGATTTGACATGACTATATCAATTATACTAATGAGTACAAGGCCTATAAATGCTGTGCTTTTTATTTTTTCAACAGCTGCATTTGTGCTTTGATATCAGTGTTTTATTTCAGCAGCTTTGATCATTAGTTATAACTGCAATGAAGCTTTCCAGCATTTCCAGCGCCGAACCCCTTTCATTATCACAGCTAATGAAACAACTGCTGGTTTTGTTTCATTTAAGAGGCAATGACAGCCTGAGATATGGGAAAGGTAAGACACATCCACTGAAATGTTAGCTTCACTGAATTAAGAGTCCAGACATGTTTACAAAACTGTTTGTTGGTTATTCTCGTAAAAAACTCTACAGAGGTCAGTTATAAAATACTTTTGATGCCAATACAACAATAAGAGTTGCTGACATTAAGTAAAAGCATATGTCTTCTTACATGTATACATTTAATGAGGAAACAGGTGTTAACAGTCATCTTGGCATGTTAAATTAATATGTCTGTTCATTTAATTATAATACTCGCGTACTTACATATAAAATACAATATTTTATACTAAATATGAAAAGTAATGTTCTACATACAAAAGTACTACATGTAAAAGTATAAAAAGTGCACTGATGCTACATAAAAACATAGTTCACCATCCAGACACTATTGAATGGTATACCAGTGCTAGTTTAATGCACTCACTATTAACTTATTGTTAACTTTTGCATCCATAAACTCCTAATTTGCTGCTTACTAATATTTATTCAGGTAGTTTATTCAGTTTGGATTAAAGGACGTTTGGTCATGCACAATAAGATATTAATATGCACTTACGTACTAATAACCAGCCAATATGCCAGTTATGTGCATGCTAATAAACTACTAGTTAATGGTGAGAATTGATCACCAAACTAAAGTGTTGCTAAAGTGTTAAAGCTTTTATTTGTTACTAATAACCATTGTTCTGTATTATTATTAATTGTCACCTTTTTTAACCGTTTATGAGCTGTTCTGGAGGTTTTCAGAAAAAATGTTCATTAAACACTCACCTAGTGATCCCAATGCTCCAAATAGTATTAAACCATCTACAGTTATCTTTATTTGCACATTTTCTGTGAGGAGTACCTTTTATCTGCTCGCCTTTGGCAGCGTGATCCTGATAAATATACACATATACTGTACACAGAATTGCTGTATTTAAGTGTTGATGCAAACATAAGTTGCTATGTCTAAAGTGAACGTTTGGGGACCTTTCGGGGGAAATTGGATGTGTAACATTATATTAGTTCCATGCAGTACAGTATAGGTCTTAATAAAATATAGACTGTGTGTTTCACTGCTCTTGATTGAACTGCTGTTGTAGTTTTAATAATACTAAAGTGATTTTTACATTAATTTTTTCTCCACTTGAATGCTTTTGTTTAAATGTTAAAAGGAAATGTAATTTTTTTTAATATTTGTTCTATTTTTTGTGTCCCGCCCAGCTGGAGCTGCCAGCTAAAGACAGTGTTTGGCACTCCAGCTTTCTATGTACTCTGTGTTTTGTGTCTGTTTTCATTCCTGGACTCCATTCCCCAGAATGCACCTCTCCTCACAGCTGTTCCTAGTTTGGTTCAATCATTCAATAAGTTCCACCTGTATAAATACCAGTCTGTTTGTCTGCATAGGCACGGATCATTGTCGATGTATGTTCCAATGTTTACCGTCAACCCAAGCCTTATTCATTTGTGTTCCAGTGTTCATTGTGTTTTGTCTTTAGGGTTACCTGTTGCCGATTTCCTGCCTGTTTCCCGGATATTCTCGCTGTCTCTTCCCCTGGACTGATTCACGGTTTTTGAACATTGCTTTGTATACGTTTCTGCCTCTGGATATGCCTCCATTGAATCTGTTTGCCGGCGACCTACTTTGCATGTTTGACTCTGAGCTTGAATAAACCACTTGCACTTGAACTCAAATGTTTCACGTCCAAGATCCAATTTACTGTTACACAACTATTTTCATTCTCAACTCTTTAATTTGATTTATAACATAAGTGACGAGGGTTTACATGAATAATCACCAAGCACCGAATTTTGAAACATTTTTGCATGCAGCTGTGAGCACTTGAGAGTGCTCTATTTTTGTTGTTGAAATGCTGTGATTGATGTGATACGGAATAACTTTCAAACATAATCTTTCATAACAATATTATGGTCCAGCAAATCATAACTACATTTCAATTTCAATTGCACAGCCCTATACTGTAGTTACTGCATTTATTACTGATTAATGTATTTCTTCCATGTGTGGTCTCATTTTAAAAGTCAAGTGCAAGAAAGTACAAACAGTGAACCTGTGTTAGGATTATGGACACCCAAGGCTCATGATGTTCAAGGGGAGCAAAGGCAGAATCCCCATGATGACCCCATCCACTGACAAAAAATACCGACAGTGGCAAGAGAACACCAGAATTAGACCATGGGGCAATGCAAGAGGAGCTTCATGGAGCTTCTACCTCAGAATTGGCAGGACTGCTGCAGGATCTGTGGCTAATATCTTGATGCCAGATATTACAGGGCACATTTAGAGTCCATGCTTTAGTGCATCAAAGCTGTTCTGGAAAAAAAAGTTTTATGGGACTCTTTGAAATGAACTGTGTTTGATTGGAACCAAATTCTGTTGGTTCCAGGACTCTGTCAAAGTGTTTACCCAAACACTGCTCAAGCATTCAAGATGTTTCTCTTGAGTTTGGGGAGGATGACATTAGGATTGTTACAGTTCTAGGTGCATATCTTCATAGCATTGTTTGCTGGTGAACTTCCAGGACAGTTCTGACTTCAACAAGCTCTTCCAATCAATTGTGGCTTCACCTAAGACTTGAGATAGTGTGCGCAAGCTGTACTGTATGTATTTTTAGCATCAGTCCCTTCACATTGTTTCATTGCATGTTATTTGACTTGTTGCTTGGTTTTCACAAACAAATTACACAGCATCAAATATTTAGAGGACTCCACATGAACATATCTATTTTTATCCAACAAAGCCACTTCCTAGAGCAGACAGCTTAACAGAAGAGTTAGGGCACTTTCTAAAAACAGCATGCACGTTTTCAGGCAATGAGGACTCTGTGAGCAAGAAGGGTTTTAGACAGAAAAGAGCTTCAAAGCCTCTGCACTCCACCATCTCTCTCCCAAAGCTGTCGCTAACACGGACACTTCACATTAGCGTCAGTACCCACGAGACTCAGCACGAGAAACCCTGACTGACTTCTTTACTACAGGCGACAAGCCGCTGAGACCCAAAGGAACTGAGCTGTCCTGGCTTTCCCTTCCTCATACCTCTCTTCTTTTTATTCCTTTCTTTAAAGTTGAACTTATAGGCAGTGAATATTTTTGTATACTCTACTGACAATTGTAGCCACATATAAGGCAGTCAATAAGGCCAACAGATGGTATGGGATATCTTCACCAAGTTCTGAGGTAACTGAGTTTCCGGTTCTACTCAAAGTGTAAAATGTACCTTATAGCTTCAATTTTGTCATATGCACATCATGTCATCCTAATTCAGCATGTACGGCTGACCAATTATGGATTTTTTTTTTTTTTAATGTATCAATTATGGAGATGAGATCAAAGATTTTTTAAGAAGGCACTGTTGTGCTCCCTAACATTTTACACAGTGAACACAAAAGTCTAAAACAATTTTTTCCCACTATACTTTTGTTATACAACCCAGGCTGGTTGTAAACATGCGCTTGTGACATAATTTCTGCAAAATTGTGTTGCTTTAATTGGTGTAAAAACTTGGTGTGTTACTGCCTCTGTTCACTTCACCTGGAAACTGCAGTAAGTTTTATGTATAGTATGCCTATTTGCTTTTGCCTCTTGTCTGAAAGTTAACAGCATTCAAATTAGAAGAGTTATTAACAAGCCCCTCATTAGAAATACACTAAACTTTACTTTTTAGTATTTGATAAAAATAGCCCAAATTCAAAAGTCAAGCAACCTTTTTAATCAAAACGTGTCAGAGATATGACCAAGCGATGCACTCGCACATAGTGACACATTGAGTCAAAGTGTACATGTCATGACATTCATGTGACATTCATGTGACATTTTCAGATCCTATTTCTCTTCTGCCCATAATTTCCTGTCATCGCTAAAATATTTTTATAAATAAAAGGGGTAGAAAGACCAAAGAAATCATTATATATTTATTTATTTTTTTAATAATTGAATTTAGGGTACAACAATCTGAAGCCTCATGTCTACTACACACTGCCATCACATGCAAAAGATTTATTAAGAGGTAAGCTAGTGGAACACATTTTGCTAAACTAATGAGAAACCCTGAAATGATCACATATATTTTTAGGACAAAAGATTTTTGATTCTCAAATTTGTTTAAAATGATTACATGAATAGTTTTCTATAATTGTGTGGGAATAGATAGGCACTGACATACTGTATATGCAAAGTGGGCTGCTCCCTATAGCAACAAATATTAATTTGTGAAATATACATGCACTAACACTGTAGAGGTTATAAAGTCCCAGATGTTATTAAATAAACAGTTTTCTCACTGATAATATATTAATTCTTGTTGACAACAAATTTATATCAATGTTACTCTGTTACCCTGAAAGTGAAATTCTTTCCCAGTTGACAGATTCAACACTTATTCTCAAAAGAGAAATGGCCATGAGCGGATTGAGAAGTTCAGCTCCAGTCAGCTATCATGTTGGCAAACTGGCACATGCTCAGAGCATTAGCAAGTGCTAAACGATTTGGAAAGTCTGAGTCTATGAGCTGACCATAGAGGACACGGCACTGAAACATCGTTGCAGATGGACCGCTCCGTTGGTTTTGATGTGTGAGAGGGAATGTGTGCTGACATCATATGAATGTCCTCTCGTCCGGTACCAAATATGTCAGCCAGGCAATGAAGCCTACCAACAGTAGACAACACGTCAGGTCTTATTCTTAGATTGTGCCTCTGGTGTTCTTTGTCTGTAGCTCACACAGAGTTTCTCTCAATCTCTCAGACACACACAAACACACACACAGACACGGTCTGACGGTCTACTCGTCCTTATCCAGCTTTTTGCTTTTCTCCTTCACCCTTTCATTTCTTATTCATTTTCTCTACCTGCCACTCATTATTTCTCTTGACCTGTTTTTCCCTCTTTCCTTCTGCTCTTTCTCCTTTTCTCCTTCTCTCTCCAGTTCTCTTAATCTTTCTCTGTGAGGTTTATTTTTTTAATACACCTCAACAGCAACCTTTCCAACTTGCATGCTGTTGTTGTCTTGATCACAGGATTCCCACACTTGAACACAAGTCTCAAACTGCTGATAAAGTATACTTGCTAATACACTTTGTCTGTGTGTGTGGTCCATTCATAATGTTAAAGGGTCACAACACCCCCCTGTTTCAGAGGTGCTTTTTCACACCTCTGGTTCGCGCTGATGTGACCGAGCCCGACACGAACCCGAGCATCCTTTCTAAATATCTGTCTGAACCCAACCTGGCCCATCGGGCTCTACTCTATCCATCCTCTACTGTGAGTCAGTTCTGTGAGTTTCGGTTTATGAAGCGCTCCTGTTCTAGACAGACAGCAGAAACCGTATCCTCTGTTCCTTGTTATTTCTTATTTTATCTTATTTAAAGCACTAAGTTTTGTTGATATTGTAAATGTACAGAAATAAAGATAGATCCTTTACCGATCCTAATTATGTATTACTTTCACCTTTTATGAGCAAAAATTATGGCGTATTTAAGTTTCTACTGAGAAAATAATAAGCAAGTGATCACAATGGTGCCTAATTAGGCGCACATCTAATTAGGTTAAACATTTAAACTAACATGCGATGTGCTTGCCTTGAACTGTTTTATATCTATAGATTTTAAGCAGGTTGTGATGATTTAAGATGGCTATATTTAAACATTGGCTGTGATCAAGTCGCTGCCGCCGGTCGCAAAAAGATTGTGATAAATGATAAGTGCGTAGTCTATGACGTCTGATTCTCGGGCATTTCACGTTGTATGAGTCAACATGGCATTTGCACACACAATTTAAATTAATGGGGGTTTTTTTGTCTCCCAAATTATTATAAGAAGAGAACGATAAAACAACGTTATTAACCGGTTAATTGCATTTTCAAATAAACATTTCTGTTCAGAACGATTAAAATTGATTTCGTTTTCGTTTCTGTTTTTGTTCCAGTTAAATGTCATTTGTTTCTGGTTTTCGTTTTCATTCCTTGAACCGGTTCAGAGCCCTGGTCTTGACACACAGTCAGTAATAATGATGACCAATGTGAATTTTTAAATATGATAGTCTCCGTAATATCATACATTATCTCTAGAGCAAGATGGTTGATTCATGCTTAAACATAACATAATATAATGGCACACAACGGACACAATTTCTCAATACTTAAAAAAAATATTGTATATTTATAAAATATAAATTTTTCATATAAATCTAAAATTATACAAAATATATGTTGAAAAGTCTAATATTTTAAATTAGTGTTTATTATTAAAATGTAGATTTGTTTTTTTTATGTTATCGTCAGGTTTAAAATGTGTGTGTGTGTGTGTATATATATATATATATTTCATTTATTTATTTATTTTTTCAAAAATGATAAAAAAATTAAATGTTGAATTTATAATAGAAATCTATTATAAAATGTAAAAATTTGTTAAAACAAATATTTCATATATAGTTGTGATCATAAGTTTACATACCCCTTGCAGAATATGCAATTGTTAATTTTAACAAAATAAAGAAAACTCATTAAAATGCATTTTGGTTTTTTTTTTAATCAATTGTTATTATCTTTCTTGGGGAGTGTATAAATAAACAACTGTTCAGGACAGTACTAAAAAAAAAAACGCAATAGGCTCTCTTATTTTGTTAATATTTTTGATATATTTGTATATTATGTAAATTTATGAGCACATTGGTGTGTGTGTGTGTGTGTGTGTATATATATATATCAGAATATGATTTATATTAGAATATTTATATACTTTTTTTAAAATAATCTTTCATAAATATTTGCTTCAATTAAATTGCACCTTTTATGCTCTCTGAATGACTGTTTAAAAGTACCCAATTTTTGTATTCCTGAATCTGAGAACAGGTCAGGTGTGCGTTGTGAAAATTGCTGGAAAAATTGCTCAATATTTATTAGAAAGTGTTTGAAGACTAATGACCTGCACCTGCTTGGTTGACCAATCGGTCACGCTTCCCTATTGATCCTGATCATCTAAATACGTCATGTCATCACTATACTGAACGTTCGAGCGAAGTGTATGTTGTATACATGCAAGTGAAGATCAGCTGTGTTTGTCTCTGCTCTCTCAGGAGTTTCACCTGGAATACGACAAGCTAGAGGAGCGGCCTCACGTGCCAACCACCTTCAATTACAATCCGGCCCAGCAGGCCTTCTGAAGCTGAGTCCGTCAGCTGCAACAGACAGCCAGCCGACCTGCCTGACCACAAAAAACCTGGTTTTATTCCTCAACTTCTGGACTAGGACTGCGGGAGGGGGAGGGGGGGTGGCGGGGGTCTCCACCTTGAGAAATGGGGGGAGGGGCCCTGCCTTACAAATTATGTGCTGCCCAAACACAAAATTTCTATATATTTTCATTCTGTTTTTAAATTCCCCTCTTACGTTTTTTTTTGTTTGTTTGTTTTTTTTCTTTTTTTCTTCTCCCTCCATTTCATTTCGAGCAGGGTCAATGTTTTGTTTACTCCTCTGATGGAAAGCCCCTTTTGGTGTTTGCCTGGAGTCTTTGAAGTTGCAGTACAGCACACAAACACATCCATTGGTATTCAAGAGAAAAAAAACAAACAAAAAACGCAGTTTGCGCTTTGTTTTCCGAAGCGCGCTGCACTATCAAACAGGACAGACACAAAGACAAATCCAGTACATGTGAATACACAAGGGCAAGAGAAAATGCAATGTTCATTGTTGCACTATTTAGTAATAAAAGAACACAAAAATTGTTTTCTGCTTTTTTTTTTAATGTGGGAAAACTCGCTCCGCTCGCGTCGTCAGCTGGAAGGACGTGCGGCCCTGTCATTAACATTAAGGAGGTGCTTTTTTCGTTTTCCCTCCCCGTTTTCTTTCATTTCCCGTTTCTTTTGCTCATCCGGTGAGGTGTTTTCTGATTAGCATCAATAAATCCCAATCAGACTGTTTTCAGTGACCGTTATTGGGCACAACCCGTGGACCAGGCGGTTGTGAGCTTACCGAGAAACATTGTTCCAGAATGAATACGAACCCTTTTCAGTCTTTGTTACGATTTTGTAATAAACGTGTACATTTTTTTTAATTTTTTGACATCACATGAATAAAGATATGTATGTATGAATGTGTATATATATGATATATATAGATAGATGTATCTATATATATATATACATGGCGTCTATTTTGGAAGAAGTACCTATGCTTGACCTCGTTTTTAGGAGGTGAACAGAAAATGGCATTATGTGGTAGAAGCAAAAAAAAAAAAAAAAACTACGCAAAAAGACAAAAAAAAATTAGTGAACAGTATGTTGAGCTGCCAGACGGGGAATCACGTTTGTTACCCCGTGCACTTAAAGACCAATTCAACCTAACGAATAAAGGCGACACGGAAGGCCCGAGCAAGGACATCTGTATTGCGGAAAAAAAAGGGGGTGGAGACATTTCAGCTGCAGCTATTTGAATAGAAGCATTTCGTAGGAAAGGGAAAACCCATAGTACGAAAAACAGACCAATCTTGTATTTTCTGACCACCTTTAAAGCTCCCTTTCTTTGTAATAAAGCAGAACGGCTTTCCTGAACCAGTGTTTGTACTCTGTGTGGGAAGGGGTTGTTCGGTACGAGCATGATGTGTGTGTGTGCCTATAATGCATGAGTGATCCTGAAGCTCTGCTTTTTTCCTGTTTACGTGATCAGACATGCTTTTTTTTCAAAGTCTTTTAATAAAGATGGCATGAGGTTAACGGTTAACACACAGATTACTTACAAAAGGTCAGTATAGGCAAGAAAATCAGATGGAATGTCTCTGATGTGAAGAGCGCAATCATGAATACTGTAACAGCAGCAGCTTTAAGGCAAGTGCATTTCAACTTCCTTCATCACAGTGCCCGGTGTTTGAATTCAGGTGTTTGATTCTTTTTACTGTCGGGGCAGCACAAATAGACTAAACAGAATGTTAGTGTGCTGCATTTTATATCATGTTTCACATATGTTGATGAATAAGTTTTAGGCAGAAAACCATTAGTTGAAGTAAATTAGTACTCAACAGGAAAAAAACCTTAAATGGAAAGTCTGACACTGTTTACACAGTCTTGTTATTTAAAACATGACTTCTCTGCAAAATAAGTCACATGACAAAATATCAATTTTTAGTTGAAATAATAATTAGTTCTTTGAATTTCTTTAGCTTAAAAAAAATGAAATAAAAAAGTATGCCAGGCCAGTTTGTCCTATAAAAATATTAGTTGGCGGAGACATTCAGTTATAAGCAAATCAACAATCAATAGGACATTGGGGTTAATGTCACCCAAAACATTTAATTTTTGTCATTAATTACTCCACCCTCGTGTCTTTCCAAACCCACAGGACCTTCGTTCATCTTGTTGCTGTCTGCGGAGGGTCTGAAAGCTCTTGGATCTCATCAAAAATATCTTCAATCGTGTTCTGAGGATGAACAAAGGTCTTACAGGTTTGGAACGACAATTAATGACAGAATTTAATTTTTATTGGGAGAACTATCCCTTTAAGAAAACAAACAAACAAAAAAAAAAAACTACAGACACATTCATCTACCAATCACATTTCTTGAATTTACATGACCACATAACGCTTCACAAAACAGCTGTTGAGAATCGTCGTCAATACATCAAACAATCATGAAGCGATGGTCCGCAGTCAGTTCAGTTGAATGAGTGCAGGTTTTAAGCAGCTGTACAGACTCCAGCAGAAGTGTGGTGGCTGGAGGGTCAATGTTTATAACTTCCTCTGGAGAGAGTCCATGCTGTTCAAGTGATTTATGTCGTTCCAAGATCCTTTGTAGCTTCACTTGGCACCGCTTTCCCCAGGAGAACCCTCGATCGCTGAGGAACCTGGACCAGTTTTGGCACCTTCCTCTGAAAAGAGGGATTAAACGGGTGTTTGTGGTGCTAAAAGTCACCGTGAAATATTCTAGAGATCACGGATCCATCGACATACCTCTGTCTTTCTTCTCCTGGGTCTCCTCGGCTGCTGTTTTATCAGCTCTGAAGAAGATCCGAGCGCTGCTCAGAGAGAAATAGAGCAGCTCGAACTCCTACAAATGGAGAGAAGATGCAATTAAACAAAGCTATTGGGCATTACTGTTGATGATGCTTCCATACCTGCAGATATATGTCCAGTCTCTTCTGTGTCAGGTTCATGGTCTGCATGAGCTTCTCGTCTTGGCTGGTGGACTGAACGTTCTGCTCCTTCACCATCGCGTTCATTTCCTTCAAATACTTTTCCCTCACAGCCTGGAACCAGTGCAGCGAGTCAAACTCCTGATACTGGTCCAGAAGCTTCAGGATGTAGGCGACTCCTGGAAAACACACAAAAGCTCCTTGAATATTTAGCCCATGGAAGGGCCGTATATAACTGTATTAAACATGGCATACCCATGGCGAAACCATCATCTGTAAACGCAGCTCCCACTTTGTTCTTCTTGTTTAGTTTTTCTTTGCAGCTGATGGAATGTTCCACGAAGTTCACCGTCTGTGCGGGAAAATAAAAGGGGAATGTTATGCAAGGGAGGCCGCAGTTAGAAAGAGACTTCCACATCCAAGAGCTGATTATGGAGACCCACCAGAGGAGGAACGATCATGTAGAAGTTCCTCAAGTGCATGTTCTTGACGCTGCGAAACTCCGGTGCGAAAACCCCCACCAGCATCTTAAAGTACTCTGTTCCTTCGGCGGAGTTACTGGTCAGGTCACTGAGCACACAGTCTAGTTGGCTGAAATAAAAATAAATTGCTATTATTTTTAGAACAATAATAATTATAATTATAAATATATATATAAATAATGATTATAATTTTATTTAAAAACTAATTATGTAATTCTAATAATAAAACAAATTATTATTGTTATTTCTATGTAATTACTAGCATTACATTTTTGTTGTATTTATTATTTAATATTTATGTATTATTAAGATCAGTACTACTATTACTATTATGTTTTATAATTAATTCATTAATGACCAATAAATGCTAAACCTAATAATAATAGTTATTTTTGCTTAAATAATACTAAAATATACGTTGCTATTATTATTAAAGCACTGTAAAAAATTATTGTAATTAATACAAGTATAGCCATTTTTTATTGATTACCATTTATGTATTAATATTACTACTACTATTACAATGAATGTTTGTTTATTTACTTGTTTATAATAACTAATAAATAATAAAGAACTACTAATAGTACTACTAAAATAATCATAATTATTATTGTTATTAACAATGCTTTCCTATTAACAATAACTTGCAATAATTATGCTTGTTGTACTGGTTATGTTTTATTTATTATTGTTATTATTATTAATGTCTAGTTCTGTATTAAAATTGCTGTTTTATTGTTGTAATTGTATTATTATTATTATGTTTTATTTATGTATTTATTATTGATTGTATTCACAATAATATTAATTGTGCTTTAATATTTGTAGCATTTATTAATTATCATTATTTATCCACATTATTATTATTATTACTATGTTTTGAGTATTAGCAGTATCTGTTGTTGTTTTATTTATTTACCCAACCCTGGCTGACAGCGAAGATGCTAATTGAGTGACATCATGAAGTACAGTACCTGGCGGCTTTCTGTGTCTCTTCAGAAAGGCCTTCCTCTTTCACAAGCTCCTCAAAGTTAACGATGTCCTCTAGATCAGGAACAAACCTGCAACATGTTTGAATGTGAGTACCTCGCTAATATCTTTTAAAGAAAATGTTTTATATGCGTCCCATCAATTGTTGAGACTATTATTATTATTATTATTATTTTACTAGTATTACCAGAACTTTGAGTAAATTACCCCGATCTGAATGTCAGATAATGTTTATATGATACCTGATAGCGCTGCTGCAGCAGTGCAGCCCTCCGGACCGAATCATGCGCACGTAACCCATTGCATTGCCTGCAAGACAGAAAAAGTGAACAATTATTAAATATAACTGTATATAACTTCAGATTTGCTGCTTTGTTGTGAAGACCTTTGCATTATTGTGTCTTTTCTGTGCTAATCATATAGCCTTAAGAATCCCAGCATGCACATTATGAAGTTATAACAGGAAAAAGAGTTCCCAGGTGCATCTAAAAACATTACCGATCTGGCTGATGAGCTGTCTGAACTGATCCAGGTAGCTCTGACCATCCGGAGTGAGACCCAGCTTCCTGATGCCGCGGTTGAACTTCTCTGCTCGCTCGAAGGGGTACTACATTCAGCAGAAACCAGCAGAAGATCACGTCTTCATAAAATAACCCATAGCTTCATGACACATACCGACGTGTGAACGGAGAGCAGCGCACCTTTTGGTCGGTCTGATCCTTGGTTTCCCTGAAGAAGCGGATGTCTTTGATGAGTCTGGATTTGATGTGCTCGTCGTACATGAACTGACTGAAGATGTAGAACTTCTTGCGGAGGAACTGATAGGTGAAGTTCACCTGCAGAGAGACACTTCAGGCCATCAGTGTGACGTACAGACGCAGCTAACACAGAACGTTCTGGTGCGTTATGAACAGCATTCCTCCAGCAATAGCAACTTTTCCTCAAAGTTTCTTCAGTAAAGCACATTAAACAAAAATATGATCATTCATGGAACGTGTTTCTAAAACATTTTAGCTTGATGTTCATCTACGTTTTTAATAGTTTAGGTTCACAGGTTGACAGAAAAGTAAAATGTAACATTCTTATGTGCATGTTAAAGGTGCCATAGAATGGAAAACTGAATTGACCTTGGCATGGTTGAATAAAAACAGTTGAGTACACGGACATAACATCCTGTGAGTCTCAAACACCATCGCTTCCTACTTCTTATATAAATCAAGTGTTTGTAAAAGACAACTGAAAAACGGTCAAATTCACAACACAACACAGACTGTTACGTAACAGTTTAGAGGTGTAATAGTTACGCTCACCACATTTGCATATCCCCGCCCATAACTTACCATTCAGAAGGGTCGATGTGCAATCTCAGAACAACAGGTTGTTCTACAAAATCGGCATCTT
>JAUCMU010000046.1:15476007-15488802 GCA_032275025.1 Enteromius treurensis | reverse complement strand
CGTATTTTTCAATATAAGCTCTTTTCAGACTATTCCTGCCTTCCATGAAGTCTCTAAATACTCCCTGACACAAACAATGAAAAAAGACTTTATATTTTTAAACTTTACTTACCATAAACAAGATTTAGTCGCTTATTATGAAAAAATGGCGTCTTCTCGCAGCGGTGTCGTCCGATGTTAACATGTCGTGCATGCTCTCTTTAACGTCCGCGTTCTCAACCCATGGATCAACACCAATTTTCTACCCAAAATTGGGTTAAAACAACCCAATGCCCTTACCCAGCGGTCTCAACCCAGCATTTGGGCTGAAAAAGTAACCCAGCATTTTTTACAGTGTATATATATATATATATATATATATATATATATATTGGTTTTCTGAATGAGACGTGCACATGTTAACGGAGCGGGATAATTTTCTGTGATTATATTTATTTATACAGACTCGGACTTTAACAAATGTGAGTAACTCTGTATTTTAAGGTGTTCATAATACAGAGTAATTACCTAGTAGTAGCTGTTGTACTTACGTAAAACAAAATGTACTTATCATGCTGTTATGGAACAGTTTGCAATTATGCAGATGTAATAGGCTGCTACTGTTACACTTTTGTAACAGAGTCTAACAGAGAATAACAAACTGTAATTAAAGGCTGTTCAATAAGTTAGTTACATGATAAGTACATTTTATTTCACGTAAGCACAATGGCTACTACTAAGTACTTATTTAGGCAATTACTCTGTATTATAGGCACCTTAAAATAAAGTGTTACCAGGAATTTTAATCAAAGTACTCCAGGCACTTCATGAAGACTCATCCCAACTAATGAAAATTTGTTACTGGATGTTTAGATGCTGTGGCATAACCTAAAGAGGAAGACAACCAAGAAATGCAGAGACAATTGAGAAATTCAAGGGTACTCTATTGTCTACTCTACCTACTTAGTATAACTGTGAGTGAAATTAAGATCAGACATTTTAGGAAAAATCAAGGCAGAGATCAAGCCAGATATTTGGGTTCGCAAATGTATTGTTGCCACTGTGAGATAAATGTGATGCATATAAAAAAGAAGCACTCAAGCTTTATAAGATTTTTTTTTTTTTTGATTGGTCTATCATTATTTCAGGAAAAACATATTGCTTATGTCAGGATAATGCTGGCTTATAGTGTTCTATAGCTAGAAGATAAACTAATGTTTAGTTGTTTATATATTTTATATAATCGTAACACAGAGACATAGATCAGTAATACTCAGCCAGTTCTGCTTCAGGGTCCAGAATAGGCTTTTTATTATTGGCATTTAGAATTGTTTTCGCCTGAATCTGTTAAACCCTATTAGAACATAACTTGTTTGTTTGTTATTTGAAAACCACTAAATATAATATATGAAGCAATAACAGCACTCATGTAACTGGACAAGACTCTTAAGTCTTTTAGTTTGATGAAATTGTGACGATGTTTCTCTGCTGCTCAGATGTTGTACCCTGTAATATATAGGATTTTAGGATTTTGAGGCATACTCCCTAAAATGCCAGCATTGCCTCACACTCTTAAAGCCAACATGTAAGTTTCACCAGCTCTCTTGAAGTGAATGCTTTGACAGTGCTGATTCTGTATGCTTTCAGTGGTTGGTGGGAAATGTAGTTCAGAGAGACGATGCTCTGTATGCCAGAATGAAACAGAGGGATATTGACGTTCATGACTCCATGTGGGAACCGATCTTTGTGGATGATGCAGCATTAGGACTAGGCGATTCAAAAAATAAGGTACTGAAAAAAGTTCATCGAGAGAACAATGGCATCCAATGCAGCAAATTTATTTAAGCCTGTTTCCTCTTAAAAGAACTGTTGACCAAACTGATAATTCTGTCATAACTTTTATGCTTTCATGTTGTCTAATGTTCTCTTTGAGAGAGGTTTATCATCAGTGGTCTATGATAAAAAAAAATAAATAAAAAGGTATGTATTCAGATGACTTTACACAAGTCATATGCACTACTTTTATGTAGTTTTTTTTTTCCCTATTGGAGCTCATCAGCATTCTGTTTCAGTTTTGCGTAGCAAAAAAGACAGACATGAGGGTGAGGAAATCATGACAGAATGTCTTTTTTTTTTTGATGAATTATTCCTTTAAGAACACAACCTATTTTTTCTCCATTGACATGATCACCTCTCGTTTCCCTCCTAACCACTTAACCAAACAAATGTTTTAACACTTCATATAGTTCTTAAAAATACTTTCAAAAGTGCAATTAAGAAAGGAAAATACAATATTTTTTTGAGGGAGAACAACTGAAAATGTACTAGATTTAGATTTAGATAAATTTCAGTTTAGTAAATAATGTGATACCCTATTATTTGTCATCAAAAGGATATGATTTTGTGGCCATATATAGCATAAATACTATCATTGTACCACCATGTCTTAAATTTGCTTTACATGTCCCATGTCCACCCATGTGTTATTGGCACTTTGTTGATTTGTCTCAATATGTCTTAAATACTGTGTTGAAATATTAAATATTTTTTTCTTGAAAAGCAGTTGGTAAGTCAGCATTTGATTTCTTGTTTTGACAAAAAACAAACAAACAAACAAACAAACAAAAAAAATCTGAGAAAATAAGTCTGTATTGCGAGAAAAAAAGAGATATATAATCTTGCAATTTTACTTAATTTTTTGCAATTCTTACATTTTTATATAAAGTCGGTATTGTGTTATACAGTCAGAATTGTGAGATATAAAATTGACATAGTAGGAAAATATTCTCCAGAATTGGACTTTATAACTCACATTTGAGAGTTTACAGTATATTTAAAAATTCTGAGAAGTTAAAATTTTATCAGATTCCAGATTTTCAAATAGTTGTATCTTGGCCAATTATCATATCCTAACAAACCATACATCAATGGAAAGATTATTTGTTCATCTTGTTGATGTATGCATATGCTGCTGCTTCTGGATCAGTGGTCCTAAAGTGCAACTAAAATGGTCCCACTGTAGAGCCCTAAAAAAAAAATGTAATTGTTATCAGTTCTAACCAATTGTCTTTATATCTTAGATGGACCCCCATGAAAACATTCTTCTGAGTCCTCTGGAGATCAAGAATGAAATGGGCACATCAGAGTTGACCCTGGGTCTGAGTGACCCACGTACGACCATGCTGGCCTATGACAGCACCTCGCTGCAGTATCGAAAAGCCGGCTTGGCCCGACACAACTTTGGACGCAATGCGCTGGAACGCCATGTCGCGCAGAAGAAGAGCCGACTACGGCGGCGCACGTCACAGCTTAAAATCACCATCCCTGACTTAACTGACGTCAATTCAATCGACAAGTGGTCGAGAATGATCTTCCCCACCGTATTTTCCTTCTTCAACGTCGTTTACTGGCTTTATTATATCAACTAACTGGATTCTCAACTGCCACATGTTTATATGTCCTTATACCCTTCTGTCTGATTTTGTAATACAAGCAGGACTTATGTTGACAACTTCAAATCAGGACTAAATCTCTTCGACCTTGGGTTCACCTTAATTGCTGGCTGACCGAATACACTAAAGAAGCTAAGAACAAATGGTGTCTGCTCCAAAAATCAATCGTTTTCAGTGCACTTGCGTTTGGTTTGATAGAGTTTTATTTATCATTATTATTTTTGTAAATGATTTCCTTTAGGACTTAAAAATAATTAGGATTATCAAAATAGTTACTGCTGCTAATTAGTTAGTTAATTAGTATTATCTTTCTACTAACTACACAAATTCAAAGACAAAACATGGATATCCACAATTCTTTCCCCTTATAGTCATTTCTAAGGGAGCAGCACTGAATAATTTAATATTTATATACCTTTATTTGTAATCTTTCTTGCTTTGACGGTCTATTAATTGAATTATGAATAGTTTTAACATAAGGTTGTATTTTCTACTTCTCTACTCACAGATAGTTTATTTATTCAAGAGAATTTATTATACACCTTTACGTAACCTCATTTATTTTGATAAAACTTTTCACTCAAATACTATACTCTGAATTTTATCCACACCTTTATATTTCGACAATGCTTGTTTTATGTTTAATTTTGTGCTATGGAAATTGAAGGCATTGCTATTAATAACAAAATCCCAAATTTGATAGCACTCATAGATTTAATTTGTTTATCAGCCAATCTCTCCGTTAGCATTCCCACTCATTCTCATGAGCACTTGGTTCACTTGAGCTGTAAATGTCACATGACTGATTGGCATTAAGCAATGTCACAAAGTGCAATGCTTATTGGCTGAACATGCACAGTCCCAAGCCTTCGATAAGTAGTGATAATCAAGAGCTGTGACATGAATGGCAGCAGACATGGAAAAAATAAAGGGAAAAAAAAAAACCTAAAAAACATGGCAATTCCAAAACATGATAAATATTTGCCATCAGATTATATGCTAACTTTCCAAAAGCTGTCAAAGGATGTATTTTGTCTTTAAAATCATGTGGTTACATCTACCAGGGCTGAGTTTCCCAAAACCATTGTAGGCTTAAAGGGTTAGTTCACCCAAAATTGAGAACTCTGTCATTAATCACTCATCCTCATGTTCTTTCCAAACCTGCAAGACCTTTATTCATCTTTGGGACATAAATTAATATATTTCAGATAAATCTGAGAGGTCTCTAAGCAAGGATACTAACAAGATCAAGGCTCAGAAAAGTAATAAGGACATTGTTAATGTATTCCATATGGCATCAGTGATTATACGTAATTTTACAGGTTTGAGACGGCATTAGGGTGAGTAATTAATGACCGAATTTTCATTTTGGGTGAACTCTCCCTTTAAGTTGATTGGACTTCATTTGGTTTTATTGGGTCTACGGTGTTTTTAAGCTTGTGATTCTTGTAGGAAACGCAGCTCAGCATGGGTTGACCGGATGCTGACCAGCTAAACTTTGACATCTTGGGCCAGTTTTACTAAGAGCTTGCATCGGTGCAAAAAATCTTTTGGTGTTAGTACTGCCAGGATTTAGTAAAGACACACAGTGACAAATCAGTGCTGAAACGGCATGGGCACAGTTATTTTTGTGCCTGACCTTATTTACTATGCGTTTGTAGGACCTTTTCTTTTTTGATAAAAAATTTATGGGAGGAGAGTAATAAAATTAATCATGCAACAAGACTTACTAATGTTTGCACTACAAATATCGGCATTTGAGCCATTATTTAATGAGTGCTTTGTGTGAGGATCAACACATGCTTATATGGCTTCAGAAGACTTGAAAATTATGTGCAGTACTTTAGTATCGTTTTTCTTCTCTCTCTCTTCAGCAGTCATCTGTATCTGTACTTTTATCAGCCCATTACATGTTTTAACTGGTGGTTAAATGTAGGATTGATGTGGGGTTACATGCTCAAAAAGATCAATTAATATACAAATATTTCTACTTTTACAGATGTATGCACATATTTAAATGCATTAGACATTTTGGGTCCCTCTTATATTAAGTATCCTTGAATAATACCTGCTTACCTTTATAAAATGTTCATTGTTAGGCATAGTGTACTTATTGTCTTAGTGTTGTATGGAAAACATGCTATTAAGATGGGATACAGTTAATGTTAGAGACAGGTTTGTTTATATATATATATATATATATATATATATATATGCATACAATAAGTATATTGTGCACAAGTACATCTTTTTAGTTTTTTTCTGTTTTGAAGCTTTGGTGTGAGAAAGGGTTGCTATTCAGGCTATTTTAGCCTGGTCACCAAAGTTACACCAAAAGAGACAAATGGTATGTAAGACGACTGGCTGCAGTCTGCTTGTTTAGTGTGTCATGTTTAGATTCAGATCAGCATTTTGATAGGAACTTATGAAAATAGCACATTGCCTTGGTTTCACAGACAAGGCTTCAGCCTAGTCCTAGACTAAAGTCGGAGCTGTTTCAAATGAAAGAAAGAAATACTGACTGATATTAAAACATGTCAGTGCCTTTGTTTTGTCTCAAGGTAATGCTTTTTCCTGATCGTGTTTATAAAAATGACTTAAATGTCCTAATTGAACTATGGCCTAATCCTGGTTTGGTCTAAGCCTTTGGTCTAGGCCATAATTCCACACGAAGATCAAAGCAGACAAAAGAGTTGAGCTGGAAGATGTCTGGTTTAGCTGCTCCTAACTATCATCCAGATTCAGTGCTATAAACCTCTCAGTATTTGGTATACTCTGATGTCCTGTAAACACTATTTCAAACAGCCTGCATGCCGTCTCAGCTTGATTCAGCATCTTTCTTTCCTTCTTTATGTGTTTACCGCAACTTTTAAACATCTTGAATCGTCATTTTGATACTGATTTTGTTTGAAAAAGCCAGCAGTTAAGGGATCTCTTGGCTTTCTTTAGTGAAAAAGTCATTCCTTTGTGTTATGTACTGTAAATATATCTCTTGTATAGGATTGTTAAAACACTCTTTGTATTCATAAGAAGAGAGTAGCTCTGTGTTTACATATAAAATGAATTAAATACAGTGAATTATTGAGACGGCGGAGGGGCTCGCGGTGCAAAAGCGATATTGTAATTTTATCCTGAAACAAGACGAAATCTGTGTAAAAGCGTCGGCCCGAGCCCAGCGTACTCCGCCGGTGAGAAGGGCATATGAATATAGTTCAGCTTTACAATGCTTGAAAAAAATATAAAAGCACAATACTGACCAGATTTAACTAAGAAGGTACGAATATACACATCTTTCATTTACTTTTCTTTTTTTTCTCAATATGGTATAGTACATCTGTCATAATCATTTATAAATATATTTAAACCTGATAGACCTGCATGTAAGACATTTTCCATCAAGGTCTGCAGTTTTAATTTCATCAACCATCACAGAGATGAAAACAAAATGTCACACTCACCAAGAGTTCTATATAGTTTGCCATTTTATATCTCAGTATATCAATAATTGATGTTTTCTGGATGTTTTACTTTAACGAAAAGGCAGCGGGGTTTTAACAAGAAGTCAAAGCTCAATGAAGTAAAAATTAACCTTTTTAATTTGATGTTATCATCTTATCTCTCAACCCCTTCAATGAATAATGAAATATTGAATGATCTTACGATACATTATTCATAACCAGGGAACTGTGGACTTGAAAGCATGCCAGAAATCAAGCAACATATTTATTACACATGTTTACTCATGCATCCTTCACATCTGTACTGCATGCAATACTGGTACCATACAACCAAAAAAAAAAAAAAAAAATCATATTTTGCTATTTATATTGCTAAATCGATTCAAGAAATGTTCAGAAGGAACTTAACAGTACTATAAATTAAATTGGTACTATATGAAGAGATATAAAACATATTATGAGTGTAGCTTTTGGACTCAAGGATGTGTGAATGCATTTAATTACAGATCCAATAGGTTATTAATAGTGATTGTATATTCAAAACGATGGTGTTTATGTTACAATTAAGAGTAACAATGTGGTATTTTCTGCTGTTCATTTATGGTCACAATTTTTTGCACACGATCAATGCTGCACAACAATTCATATCATTCACATATGTTCATACTGTACACGCAGAATTAATTATTATTATTTTTTGTCAATTCTTTGCAAGTCTGAGCTGTAGAAGATGTCTTGGTGGTGTACATTGTTAAAGGAAATGATGTAGGAGAACTTGGGCATTAGGGCTTATTTTAATATATTTCAAAACAATTTCTAGGTGTAAATATCAATTCTGGTACCAAACATCCAATTGGAGTGGGGTGTTCATGTAAATACGAAATACTTTCTAACAACGTGTAATGTAATATTTCTAAACTTTCTGGTTTGTACTTTACAGGCTAATGCAAAAGTTACTACAAAGCAATGCTATGAAAAAGACTTGGTGACAAATTAATAATGTAAATAATTTGAAACTTGCCACTTGCTCTCCTTAGTAAACAAATCATATTATTTATTTATTTATTTTTATTTTTGTTTTCTTAAGACTTGCATAAAGTGTATTAAAGGACAGAATGTTCTCATAATAGGTCAATACTCACAAAGAAATATTTATGATATAGTGCATTTATTTTTCTTTATTTATTTGGATTTTATAGTTCCTTCTCTTTCTAATATTCTTCATCTAAAACACACTGCCATTCTATTGTATCTATTTATATTGTTTTCTTTGTTTTATTTTGTGATTATATTTACCATTTCAGGTCCTAAAATGACTAGATGCCACAATTAGGCCTTTTTTAGCTGTTTTAGCAGAACATTCTGTATGATTGTGTGTGAGACGCAGAAAGTATGGAAACGGTCTCTGAATGTGTGTGAGCACTAGTTTCTGAGAGCTGGAGAAAATGCAAATGCTCGGCAACTGCTTTGCTTTTTGTTTGTGCCTCTCATTCTTTTATTTTACTTTTTATTTCATTGATTTTCTATAGGTTTGTAATACTCCAAAAAAAAAAAAAGAAAAGAAAAAAAAAGAAAAAACAGAAAGTCGTTTAGGAGCACTGGAATAAAGATGGCGTGTGTGTTTGCACATGTTCACTGATTAAGCCTTAGCTTCCGTTCACAGAGGAGTCTAGTGATATCTCACAGCATCACAAAGGATGCATACAGACTGACAGGAACAATTCTTATAATCTTTGAAAATCTATGAACCCTAAATAAATACTGTATAAAACTCCAAAAGCTGTCTGCTTCTCAGTTTACCATGTGTTTATTTTCTTGTGCAATGTTTTCAAAGAAATGACTGTCCTCAAGCCAGCCTCACACACGCAGCCAATATCAGTCCTCTCAATCTAATGTTATTAAAAAAAAAAAAAAAAAAAAGGTTACCATCTGAGGCTCTTATAATCGGTAATACACTGTAATTCTCACTTTCCACAACTGAACATATCAATACATCGATGAAGAAACGTTTGGGAAACACAAAAAATATAATACTGAATCTGAGAAATCAAAATTATATCACGCAATGACAATGATTATTGGACAGAAAAGTTTTTGTTTTATTTTGTTTATTTTTAGGTGCCTGTGTGAGTGTGAATTTGAAATAAATTGGTTACAAACAAAACAACAACAACAGTTTGGTTGTTGAGTTGAGATTTGAATTGAAGTGACAAGAAAATAAATAAATCAATAATAAATACATAAATAAAAAAAAACAAATACAATAAAAATCTGTAATTTATTCTCTGTTGTACTATTCCATATTCATGTCATAAGACCTATTAGATTTTAATTTTGTAAAATTATTTAAAAAATAAAAATAAATAAATACAAATAGTCTAACTAAAAAGAGAGAATTTGCCAATTCTAACTCAATCCTAGCAATCCTTAGGATGGGTTAGAGTATGAGTTTAATTGGAATGACAACATGATATAAAATAATAATAATAATAATAATATTTAGCCAGTTTAGTCCTTTTTATTTAGTACAAAATTGTCACACAATCATCAACGCATATTTATTATTATTATTATTATTATTTTCATTAAAAAAAATTGCATTTAATGAAAACATTCATGAATTAACCACATTGATGTTCATGCCCAGAGGTTCCTCACAAAAGTGAAAAGTATAAGATCACTGTCCATGATAATGTTTCACTCCTGGATACGGTGAATGTTTAACATAAATAATGCAAAGATATTCTTCCTCAGGCATGTTGTTCCAGAGAAGACACCGACCGTGATGTAGATGACAATGTGTGGACGACATTGAGTTACATTTCTGTGCTTCCATATCAGAGCCAAGTACGGAAATACTGATAATAATAACAGTAATAACAGGCATATACAAACCAAATTTGTGATTAAAAACAAAAATAGTAATTTAAATTGATTGTACTGAATGACGAGACACCAGGGGCCTCATTTATAAAGTGAAAATGATCTCATATTCAGATCTTGATCCATAATCAAGCACTCATATTTGTAAAAACTATCTTTGATGTGGAAAAATGCTCAGCGTGACATCAGGGTCTGAGCTGACATATGCACTTTTTCTTGTCTGAGCACTGCAGGATTTTGGAAATGCAAGGTGTTCCTCTAAATGAAAGGGTTTGGAAGATGAGTGGAGATCTTTTACATGTTAATGACAAGACATAGAGCTGAAACCATTAATTTGTGCATTAAGTTCAAGATAATGTGCGATTCTTAGATTTCACATCTGAAAGAGAGGTGTCCGTCTGTTTTCTGTGCATATGATCATTTTATGGATCACACAAAGGACAATTATTGTTAGATCAAAATCGGGATGGTTTAGCACAATATTTTAACTGAGGCTCCTGGGGGAGCTGCTCACACTTTAGTTTGGGGACTATTTACTATGACTTTTGCCTCAGTAAGCTCATAATTTCCTGTTTATTAATAGCAAGTAAGGTACAGCAGTTGTTAAAATTCAGATTTGGTTTGGATTAAGGACTCTAAAATATGGTCAGACAGAATAATACTGTATGCTTATATATACAGTAAGTACTAATAAACAGCCAACAGGCATGCTAGTCAATAGTGAGAATTGGTCCCTAGATGTATAACTGTATCCTCTCACTGAAAATTCATTTTAAAATAATTTTTACTGCGAATGGTGCATAGTTATTGTAAGTATCACTTACAAACTCACCTGGTTTGTATGAAAATGTTAAAGACCAACCAACACATGAGACTGAAGTTGTATGAGATTGTGATGTGTTTGCTGCTATATGCTTTTATATGCAGTGGACTTTCTATAATGTGTGTGTGTGTGTGTGTGTTTGTGTGTGTGGCCACATGCAGCGAGACGAACACCCCTTCGGGCACCTTCATGTCCGATGACAAGAGGTGCAATCTGTACTGCTCCGAATGAATGGAAAACTGATGTACCCACTGAGCTCATTTATATTTAAAAGGATGCTTGAAGGTACAGCGGTGCAGAATCCTAAAGGAAGTTCCCCTCAAGTATTTTGTTCATATAGAATGAGCTGATGATGCACACTGACAACATGCAAGGAAACTCACTCTTGAACCTCAGACAGAGCCGTGTTCATTTAAATAGCTGTCAATCTGTAAAAATTACTACATGAAAGAAAGTTTTAAGACTATTAAGGCTGCTCACTTTAAAGTCATCACATAGTAGTGCTCCAGTTTGAATTGTAGACAATAAATAAGATATTAGGAAGGTAATATATATACAAGACAATAAAACGTCTCCGGGTAACATATGTCCTTCCTTGAAGGAACGAGATACTGCAGTGAAACACTTTGGGAATGCCTCCAGCCATAGGTGGGTGACGTCAGAGACCAACAAGCTCAAAAGCGGAGATATCAGCATTAGCCTCAGAAATGAAGCAAGCATCGGCAGAGACGCCGGGAGTGTGGCAAAGAGACGCTGTATCTCTTTCCTTCAAGGAACCGGGGTTACATACTTGTGTCTGAAACAGCACATCTAAGGCATAAGGACTACCGATCCCGGAGTGGCCGGCAGGTCTAGGCCATAAAACCTGACAAACGTCAGAGGCGAAGACCAGCCAGCTGCTTTGCAGATGACCAAAAGACTCATAGACCATAGTAATAGCATTCAAATCCACCTGCTAAGTGTCTGCCTGGACGCAGGGTCGAAAAAGACCACTAGCTGGTCCGATCTCCTCTACAGGGCAGTTCTGTGGATGTAAGTGTCCAGTGCTCACACTGGGCACAAACAGTGCAGCCTCTCCTGGTCCGGCTCCTGGAAGGGAGGAGGGCAGAAAGCCTGCAGCAGGATAGGCTGTGGTGCTACCGTGGTGACAGTTAGGATACAATCGGAAACCTCCTCAAATGGTTCAAAAGGAGCCCAGCAGAGGGCTTCAAGCACCACCACCAAGTCCCATGTAGGGACTCGGGACCACACTTGAGGTTTTAGCCTTGGCGCACCGCAGAGGAAATGTGACACCAAAGGGTCCCTGCCCACTGAGCGCCCACCCAGAGGGGTGTGGAAAGCAAAAATTGCTGCCACATGCACCTTGAGGGTGGAGTGGGTCAACCATGTGGACAACCTGACCTGCAGGAACTCCAGAACTGTACAAACAGAGCAGTTAACTGGGTCAACCGCGTCCAAACACACTCTCTCCAGAACTCCCGGGAGCAGAGCAATCGGCGGAAAGGCGTACGTAAAAAAGCCTCGGCCACATCTGTACCATAGCATCCAGCCCCAATTGAGCCGGATGAACTAGAGAGAACCAGAGGGGACATAGCACACTCTCCTGGGTCGCAAAGAGGTCCACATCTGCCCCATTAAAAGACTCCATTCCCCGGGCCTCGGCCCCTGTCTCGACAGAATGTCTGCTCTCACATTTAAACGCCCCGGAACATGAACTGCTCTCAGCAAGATAAGTCTCCCCTGGGACCAAACCAGGATCTGGTGCGCCAGCTTGTACAAAGGGGCTCGAACACAGACCTCCCTGGTGATTGATATAAGAGACAGCTGCCGTGTTGCCGGTGTGCACCAACACGTGACGATCTGTCAGGTCTGGGAGAAAGTGTTTCAATACTCTCCAGACTGCAGTGAGAATAGAGTCGATCCAAGCAGGAGACATTTGTGCCTGCATCATGATCGAATCCCACACTACGGCTAGATAAGTAGTTCTCTATACCGGAGAAAGCACACTTTTCTTGGAGTTTAGTCTGAACCCCAAACATTTCATGTTGTCACGGTTCATGGGTTCACAATCTCATTCTTGCCTGTTGTGTGTATGATTGAGTGTGTGCTTGGGTGTAGGTAACGAGTTAATTGGTGACAGCTGTGACTCGTTATCCTACACTACTTATACTCTGCTAACCTGTCTTGTCTTCGTCAGTTT
>JAUCMU010000046.1:15419461-15439327 GCA_032275025.1 Enteromius treurensis | reverse complement strand
CGCTGATGACTTTCTTTGTTTGAAAATAAAAACCCTTTCAACCTTATTTACGTCTTCCGTATTGTCTGAGCGTGACACTGTGTTTATTTATTTTATTTGTTTTGTCAATTTGGTAACACTTTCAATTAGGTAACACTTGTTAACTACAATATTAACTACGACTTTTCCCTCAATACATTCTTAATATTAATAATTAGTGCTGTAATACAGTAGTTAAGTTTAGGTATTGGGTAGGATTATGGATATAGAATAATGCATTAATGTGTGCTTAATTAGCATTACATAAATAGCTAATATTCCAGTAATATGCACGCTAATAAGCAACTATAATAGGTGTGACCATAACATAAAGTGTTACCATAACACATAATTGTTAATGAGGACTGAAAGTGAAAAAAATGCCTTATATCTAGATGTGCATAATAGCAAAATTAAACATCTTAATTTTGCTATTTCTATAGTATTGCATGCTTTTTATGGAGATTTATTCATTTCTGACTTTTCGATGTTGGCCTATTTACCAGTCAAAGAAGCCAGCTTGATAATTACACATATATGTGAATTTAAGGCATTTTCCGCTTACCACCCTCATTAACAATCACAAATCGCTTATTTTGTACACAGTGACTAAAGTTATTGAGATTATAATGTTGTTTAGAATTGATTATCGTTTGAAGTTTGAATATCGGCATGCCTGTAAAATCATGTACTTCTATGCTTTCAGTTGATTTAGTTTAGTTATAATACCACAAACACTGAAAATAAATACTGAACATTACATTTATTTAAAACATATTTCAGTTCATATTTATGAGTAATGTAATGGTTTTGGTTCATGGTTTTAGTTTTAATTAACAATAATAATCACACCTTTGATATGAAACTGCAGAAAAATGTTCACTTTACACCAAACAAAAGGTTTTAACTTGGGCATGAGTTGTTCATCCTCTAATGTCTCTTTGAGGGGAGATCCTGCAGTACAGCAGAAGAACTCATCTAATAAATTACTGATGACAAGGAGAAGCATGGCATGAAAACGTGCTTAAGAAGCCACCGTGACTCGCGTCACATTGATTTTCAGCTGCGCTGTGATTGACATGCTTTATTTGTCCGTTGGCAATGCCTGCTCAGCGGCCCCTGGTCAAAAAGGGACCGAATTACAGCGTGGTGCTGAGAAAGCGTAAGGTGTGAGCCCACTTCGTCAAGCTATACTTCCTGCACACACACACAGCTGGCAAAAGAGAGACTCACCTTGAGCCTCTTAGAAGCATTAAAAATGTGAATGGCAATCAGCATGTGTGCTGCTAAAGTGCACTGGCTTGCAGGCTACATGCTGCTCTCTTGTTTTAGACACTCAGAAATCAGGAGAAGAGAATTCATGCAAACACACTCCACGTGAGGGCTCTTCTCTTTAAATATAAAGAAGGTTGTGGTCTCAGCTGGCCTTCAGAGAGGAGCCTGTCTGCATCTCATTAAAAGTAATAAGGATTGCTTTTTAAGTTGCAATGCAAAGACTTGTGCTATATCTGAATGCTGCATGGAAAACTACTTGAAACAAAATGGTTTTACTGCAGTGGTTAAAAACTATTGATGCAAATTGTTTTCTGAAACGGGTTCGCTTATTAGCATGCATATTACTACTGTAGGATATTAGTTATTATTAGTATTAATTAAGTACAAATTAATGCCTTATTCTACATCCCTAATCCTACCCAGCACCTAAACTTAACTACATTAATAACTAATAATAAGCAGCAAATTAAGAATTTATTGAGGGAAAAGTCGTAGTTAATAGTTAACAAGTGTTCCCTATTTTAAAATGTTACTGAAGTGCCGTTTTTCATTTTTAATGTCATTAAATGTATTGTTGTAAAATTATGGTTCACACAACAGTGCGATGAATTTACTGTGGGGAAACAGAGAGGAGACTACAGTTTGGGGAATTGATGGATGGGTTGTAGTTTCATTTGACCACAGGGGTCACATTATTGGGTCACATAATCTCATTGCTTTGAATTTGAACCAAACAGAAAAATACTATATTTCTTCAAATAAAAAAGATGAAATGTTTTGGGGGTTTTTTCTTCCTTTTTTTAGATTGTGGCAATTAAAGGTAAATTTCCCCCACAAAATGCAAATTTTGTCATTATTTAATCATTATTTTATCATCTCCAAACCTGTGTGAGTTTCTTTGTTAATACAGTTTGGGGACCAACTTTCACTATTAACTAGTTGCTTTATATATGTGACTGATATAGTGACTGTTTATTAGTACTCGTAAAGCACATATTACCAACTTATTCTGCATGACCATATTTTAGTTTATTTAATCCACGCCATACCTAACCTTAACAGCTACCTTACTAACTTAATAAGCAGCAAAGTGAGGTAAAAGTCATGCTTAATAGTTAGTTAGTCAATATTAGTAAGCTGATATCGGTCCCCAAACTAAAGTGTGACTGTTTCATTCCTCTGTTGAACACATCATAATATATTTAGAAAAACGTTTCCAGAAGCCATTGATTTCTATGGCATTGAAAACATATCATAGAAGTCAATGGCTAGCATCAATGGTTACCAGCATTCATCAAAATATCTTCTTTGTGTGTGTGTCTGTGTGTGGGTTGGAGTAGCGCTAGAAGTAGTCTGCAGCCTTGCAACCTGTATACCTCTTAATTGTGGATCTTTTTGAAAACAAAATGAGCTGCTATCCTCCAACACGTTACTGTATCTGCTGTTGTCACTGTAGAACAATGTTACTGATCCATGATTGATCCTAATGTAAACAATTTCAGAACAGATCAATCTTTAATCATTCTATAGCTGTCCAAGACTTCCGACTGTATTAATGTATGCCGTTCTTCAATAGGATTCCAGCTGCAGAATCTCTCAGTGACAGAGTCAGTAGTTTGACGTCTCTCTCATCTGACCTTGAGTGCCTCTCTCGGTCCAGCAGAACTCACACACACACATCCGCAGCACTGCAGGGAACACAAACAGCGTCTCAAACTACTGCCAGCACTTCACCATTCATCGCCATTCTTATCAAATTCACCAGCACAGAGAGAGATGTTTTTTGTTCTCCGCTGTGGGGCATTTTTACTTATAAATTCCTAATTAAAAGAGCAGTTGCATTGATTTAGTCATTTGCAATTTAGTCATTCCTGCATCACATACTGATGAGGAGGATGGTTTGTGTTCCAGCATGCTTCAGTGAAGAAAAACAAGATGTGTGTCACAATATTTCAGGCATATTTTGCTGTAATTTGGAATAGATTCTAAATTAGATTGGGCAGCTTGGCGTAAAAAAAATCATAAAACCCTATAAATCGTGATTTTGCACAACTTTTGTAACGGGTAGGGTAAGGGGCATTTTGATTGGCATTTGGATTGGTAATCACAGCCATAAGTCATTTTGTGACAACAGACACAATACGTCATTGTCATTAATTTTACGCACTGCTAGAGGGCGCTTACCTTTAAAACGTAAATGTAGGTCGTGATAAGGTACTTGCACAAACAACCTATAGACTCGTTTTTTGTGGGAGGACAGGGTCGAAAATTGAGTTACCAAATTGTTTAGAAACTAACGTATTCGATTTATTTCATGTATGAATAGATTTTCATCCATTCTTTGAAGTTCATAAAATACTGAAATTAATCTTGGCATAAATTTAACTTAGCTATATGGAAGCCCGTTTCTGCCACTCAATACAATTTTTTAAAAAGGTTATTTTTATATTTAAAAGGACTTTTTTTCACAACTTATTTTCTCAGAATTGCGAAATAAACTTGCAGTTCTGAGAACATATCAGTCTTTTTTCTGCTTAAAATTGGACTTTGTAACTCACAGCCGTCACTTTATAACTCGCAAGATAAAAAGTCACAATAACCTTTTTTATTTTTTATTCTGTGGCGAAAACAGGCGTCCATATAGTCTTGTGTAACTGATTATACCATTTCTTTTTTCATTAATTTATTTTTTTGGTTTCGCTAACTTATTACACGGCAGTTTTACATTTGGCTTTAGATTTGACTTTTCATACACAATTTTCAGAAAAGTCAATTAATTTTATATTTCAGATTCATGCATGTCATACTTGGGTTTAATGATGGTGAGCGTCGATATGTTGGATAGATCCTAAAACATGAAAAAGATATTGGTGTTCTACTAGTAAGTCTCAGATTACATGTGGCCAGGTATGGTTTCCCGTACTAGGAATTTGTGCTCTGCATTTAACCCATCCAAGTGCACACACACGGCAGTGAGAAGTGATCCACCATGCAGACTCGAGACTCAAACCCACAACCTTTGGGTTACATATTCAACTCCTTATCCATTAGGCCACGACTGCCCCCTCAGTTATGTTGTTTGTTGAATGAGGTAACAATTTGCTGAAATGAAGCATGGAAATCTTTCTGGATGTGAGGAAGTGTGCTCGTATCCCTAGTATTCAGCTCTATTCATTTGTGAAGCATCCTGACAGTGACTGCACTGTTTCGTCTTATATCCAACTCTAAATTTCAAGCTTCAGCTGTTACAAATTTTATGCCCCATCTCTCATGCTGAAAGCTGTACTACAAAATGTATCTTTCCAAACACAAAATATTAGTTTGATTCTGCTAATATGCACCTTCAATAAACATTCAAACAGCTGCTTTAAATTAGTAGTACAGTAGTTGCTAACTAGACAAGAATGAGAGTCAAGATAAACTTTAGGTTGGCTCGAGAAAGCCTAACCGGAAAGCTTAAATTTGTGGTAAAAGCTTGAAGCTTTAAACTATTTTAAAGTTTGAAAGTTAGTATAGATAAAAAAATATTATAGAGATTAAAAAAAGGTCTCAAATGAGTCAGCTCAGTAGGTGTCAAGGAACATTTCATTGTAATTGTTAGCCTTTGTTTCTTAGTAGTCTACTTATATGCTGTTGAAACATTGCAAGGTCATGTTTCTGATTACATAATACAAATTGAATAAATGTTATTTTCTGTAGCACTGATGAATCACTTAATGACTTCAACAAACTCACCAGAAATTGACCAGGAACGGATGCTCCAGGTTCTGCATGATCTGGAGCTCTTTGAAGACATTGCGTACTTCATTGCGCTCCACGCACTTGAGTTTGTTCATGTACTTCATGGCGTACATTTTCTTTGTGTCCTTTTTCTGGACAATGCATACCTGGAAAAAAAAAATGTAAATTTTGTAAATACCTGAATTGAGTTAATCTAGTCTAAAAGAAGCTAATGAAAAAATTATTTAACCTAAAATTCTTATTAGTAGACATCTAATGAATAGCGGCACGTCCTGAAGTACTACGTGTCCCTAGGTCAACATATTTTGTTGACCCTAGAATAACATTTTAATGAAGAAATATATTCTTGACCATATCTCTACACCTAAACCTACCCTTACCCATGAGTAATGCCTAAAATCAGAGGAAATGATAGACACTGACACTGATGCACTATATATATATACACTGTATATATATATATGGTAACACATGATTTAAGATAATTATGTTCTTTACTCTCTACCCTATTCACTATTCCCTATCAAAGTAAGCTCAACCGTGTGGTAAGGATGTCATCTTTAAAGTGTTATAAGCTATGAACTAAACCAACCAGATATGAGGTCGATTACTATACAAACTTAAAGTAATGCAAAAGCTTGAAAATCTGAGTAAAAAACAAAAGGCATAAGAAGTAATTTCTAATAGCATCTTTAAATCTTCAAATGTAGTTTTTCTAATCTCACGCAGACTGTTCTAAAGCAAACTCCGGATCCCCTTTAAGCTTTAAACAAGATTTTGAGATTGTAAGAAGCAACTTATTAGTTGATCTAAATGTTTGATGAAAAAGTAATGAGGCTAGACAGCTATTCCATATACCGCTTTAAAAATAAACAACAGATCCACTGATGGCCACCTAAGAGAGGCCAAAATGTTGACTTTTCTTAGCATAGCCTGGCCACTGCATTCTGAACTAATTGAAAGCATGTAATATTGGTCTGACAGAACCTCACATACAAAAACATTTCAATAGTCCAGATGAGACTAAATAAAGATGTTAATAACCTTTTCTAGATATTTTTATTTTCCAGACAGAGTTGGTTTGAATCGAGCATTTTGGATAAAACAACCCTAGCACAGCACGAGTCTGCTTGTAAAATTTATATTCTGGTGGAAACACAGCTCCTAGATTCCTGACATGTTCATGGCAGTAGACTGACCATGGACCTAAATATTTGGACTGGTGCAAAAATCATAATCTATGTTTTACTTTAGTTTAACATCACCAAGCTGTGAATCATCCAATTCTTAACCTCTTCCAAACATGACAGTAAAGTAAGTTAGAAGCACATTTCTCTCCAGATTTCAAAAGGGAGATACATTTGTGTATCATCAAGATACGAATGGTAAGGAAAATAAGATGGGTCCAATAACAGAACCCTGAGGAACCCCACTAGTAATAGTAATAGGAGCTGTTGTTGAAACAAAGTCACCAGGCTTCTGTGAAAATGCTCTATAGGCAAGATAAGTAAAATCAGAGCTGCAGAGTTAACCGAATCACTGATTATACGAAGATTATTTACATCTCTTAAAAGAGCTGTGACCCTTCCTGACGCTCAACTGAAATTTGGCATTAGAGTTAGACATTAACTGGAAGAAAACAAGTAGGCTGAGCTCAATATCTCTTTTGGTTTGATTTTGGCTCTAATTGGTAGAATTTTTGAACAGCATCATGGCTAATGCACTTTTTTTTTTTAAAGTTATTTTTCTAATTTTATGGATACAATGAATGGAATATTTTTAACTTCTGAAATCTCTGCTGGAGAATCAACAAAGAAAGAATCCCAAAATAAAACATTGGCTGAAGGATTTCAACATGTTGAATACTGGCCATTAATAGACGTTGATAGTTGACTTGCCATACTATCGAGTCAATATAGTAGTAATTACCCATCTTAAGGCCAACTAGAACACTTATTCCTGAGTTAATTAAATCTACCAAATTAGGTCTTAATCTACAGTATCATCAGTGTTTTAAGCACAATCAATGAAGGTCGCTGACAATTCAGTTTGGCCTCCGTACAGTCGGTTTCAATTTCTTTTGTTGTGTTTATCTAGTAAATCTAAAGTAAAACTTACTTTCCCAAAACTGCCTTTACCAATGGCTCGCAAGATCTGGAAGTGGTCAAAGTTGACTGTTGAGAGACAAAAAAAAACAAAAAACATTAGTGTACAGTGCATTGCAAGATAATCTTCTGTAGACCAAACACACACACATATATAAATGTCTAAGCTGTTTTGGTCCATAGAATGAAATTCCATGAATCTCAAGCTCCTGAAGTAGAACAATAACAGTATATTTTAGGAAAGCATATTTGAGAAACAAACAGATGTACACTTTTTATTCCCAAGGACAATTACGATGCTGAATAGTAAATAAAACAAGCTGACAGTAGATGTTCATTTCTTTATGAAGGTGCTCGTCTGATTTAAACAGGTGTGCAGTTCGGAAAATGAATGCATGATGTGTTTGGCATGCACCAAAACACATTTGAGCTGAATCTCACTCCTCATCCAATGCAGGCAAACCTTCTGACCTGTGAATGAACTGCGTCCCGTCTCTCTGCTCTCACAGCTCGTCTATCTGAAATTGCAGTCCAAGGCAGTCTAAAGTATGCTGTCAGCAGCAATTACAGCTTGATGGTTGCATCTTGACGGACCCTATTTCTGTTGGTCAAGGACCAGTGACGATTATTATATTTTAAACAGAAGTCTCAGATAGTGTATACTTGCAGTATTTCTGTTGCACATTTCAGGAAACGCCAAAAACACTTTAACCCAGTATACTATAATTTATACTCCAAAGTCTTCAAAATTGAAACTTAAAAACAACAGCATGAAGTACTGTTATGAGTATATCGTTTTTGTTGTTGTTGTTGTTTTTGCTTTATTTTACAGTATGTCAATTTGCTAAAACTACACTTTCTATTACTTACAGTACTACTTAAACTGAGGGGGGTTACACAGCTAGAAATAGGGACACAGCTAGAAAGCACTATATAGAGTATGCATATTTACTAAATTTGAACTCTTCCTTGTCTTAGGACATTAGTTAGATATTGTATATTATATATATATGCAAGTATTGAATTATGGTCTGAGGAAAGGAAAGGGAAACTCTGTACTGATAATCTTCAATGCCCAAATGCTCTTCTATTTAAATGCGGTGCTATTTTAAAAACTTAAGGTACATTTGAGGGACATATTTTGTCCCACATCTGAAGAATCGGTGACCTATCGAGTGTGGGCAAACGATCTAGGACAGCCACTTAGAGAACGCTGACACCCTTTTTCACAGTGACTTCCAGAGGGGTCATAAGCATGTCCAAAATAGTAAATGCCCCATCTCTAACAACAAACTCCTAGCACAGAGTCAGTATAGCTACAAAACATTACGGCTCCAAAAATGAAGATCTCAAACTCTTGAACATGCTCTCACTCAACTTTTAAGACCTTCATGAACCCACACATGCACAGAAATGCAGGTAAGGTTTTTCACTCCAACAACACTGTTTTATTATTTGTTTTGCTTGGTAAGGAAAGAAATCATACCTTAAGTCATGCATCTTTTCAAAACAATCTGTTTGCATATTTTTCAAGTTTAGGATTTTTGTTTTTTATGCATTTTGTTTTGTTTTATCTGTTCTCCGGCATATTATGAATTTGTTCCATGCATATAGTTTTGTTTTGGCAGTTTAAACATGTTTTGGATTTGGTTTAATGCATTTTTGCCTTATTTTGGCTAAAAGCTAATTTTGCATTGGATTGACAAATACTGGCACCGTTTCCTCCAGGATATGTAAAAGTCTAGTTTGTGCAACCTGATCTCATGTTTAAACGTAGGTATTAATATGTTAAATTTTACTGCCTGTAAAAACATAAGCAAATTATTAACAAAATTTGACGTAAAATGCATACGAATTATCATGAGATCATGCTGCAGCGTCAGCCTTTTACTTTGTAAAATGGGTCAATCGTCTATTGCTATAACTGTACGTGTGATGGCCCATCTCTTTCTGTGACACACACACACAGGTGTATTGGAATCTGGGGTGTAAATTTTTAAACCCACCTGCAGATGCAAACAGATTTATGAGAACCTCAATAAATGACTTTCTGCAGTCAACAGCTGCAGATCTTCTTGTAAGGGTTTACTTTGGCAAAATCCAGTTAAAGTGAGCAAACTCTCATATAAAGTTTTCTTAAATCAAATAGTTTCGTCAGCATTATTAAGCCACAGTGCACAGTGCATTTTAAATACATTGCATTAAAATTTACTGTACATGGCACGTTGTGATTGGTTAGATTGTGATTGGGAAGACTATCGACTTCAATTTTATTCTCTTTCTTGTACAAAAAGATATTGTTTGACTTGAGTCTATATCACAATAGATAAGAAAATATAGGCCTGTATACCACGAATACTCAATTCTTTCATTCAAATCATTTAAGTCATCTAATATCCTTTCAGTTTGCAGAAAAGAGCAGCTCAATCATTCTGCTGAGTTTGGTGAACAAATAACATAAATGATGATAGAATTTCACAATTTAACATTTCTGCCATTTGTTGCTCAGATAGATGTCCCTGCCCTAAACTCATGCTATTGGGCTACTCAAATAAATAAATGTTCAGATAAAAAACAGTTTCAGTGTTTTAACATAAAAAAAGGCTTCATATAGAAATAAAGCATCCTAGCAGTTATAAGTTTAGTGTTAATTTAGTAGTTCATGTTTTAGTGCGTTGAGGGTCTTCTGTCCAAATAAAAGAACTGGAACAGCTTGTTTAGCTTTTCAGGAACACACTTACCCTCCTCTGGGTCGTCACTGACTGATGTCCTGCTGGACTGACTGAGTCCCATGACTTCTGCAGAGGTGAAAATCTCCGGGTTAAAATGGAAACATCCTCTGTCTTTGTTAATAAGGATACATGCCTCTGTTGATGAATGACCTGTGACAGGGACAGAGTGAAACGTGAAGAGTGAGTGTACAAATGACGCTTTATACAGAAGTGGTTTTGCTGTAAACGTTCCATTTAAAAAGAGCAATTTTTTAATTATTCAATAGTTAAAAAAAAATGTTTTGTTGGTATAAAGTCATGCATTTAGGTTGATTCAGTGTTACTACATCTTAAAAAAATAAAAAATAAACCAGTTAATTTAGATACCATTCTTTTTTTAAATGTAAATCAAAACTGTCTAAAGTTTGAGTAAATATTGTACATGTTTTGTTGTATTTATTGTTGTTTAATATGGCTCATTAGTTAAGTTAAGCTATCTAAAAAATCAACTGCTTTGTGTTTCATAACATGCTCATAAAGAGCCCAAAATAATAGATATTTTGCAGAATACTCCATTCTAATATTTCAAAACGCTTTTCATTTTCTTTCTCTTTTTCTTTTTTTTTTAAATATACATATGCACAAGCAAAATAACAAAAATAATCCTCACTTGATAAATATACGTTCACATTTTTTTATTTTAAGATCCAATTCTCATTATTAACTAACAATTAACAATACCTCAATAAACTCCTTATTTTAAATTAATAGTTAGCAAGATAGTTATTAAGTGCAGATATTAGGTGGCTTAAGGTATCTTAAATATGATGATGCAAAATAAAATAAAAAATAATATGTGATTTAAACGCTAGTAATATGCGTACTCTAAAATTAAAAGTGAGAAATTGCTCTTAAAGTGTGACAAAATATTCACTGCACAAAAGTGTGACAACTTGCCCCTATTAAAATAATACACTAAATAGGACAGTGTGCAAGTCGTATTTGATTATATATTGGTAATAGTTTCTAGCAGCATGAAGAGTGTAATGTAAAGTGCAGTGCTCAAGCACGCTGTATAGACCTGTAGCTGAACTCCGTGACATTACATGATAAAATGATGGGAAATCGCACACTTACCGCTTTGTACGACAGGATGCTTGAAATGCTCGAGCTAAAGAATAACAGCGATCCTCGAAGCGATGGAGACAGGCGAGACCGCAGCGTAAAGGTGAGACTATCCCACACAAGTTCTGCGCTCTCCGCAATGCTGCGAGAAGATCCTTGCAGAACCGGAGTCAATGACACACTGATGCAGAACACACACACGCTCTGGCTGCTTCACGCCTGCATCACACACACACACAGACGTCCTCAACTGTTGAATAAAAGCGTCGTTACGCGTCTGGCTACAGATCTGAGGTGCATCGCTTGTGATGATGATGATGAAGAAGGTGGAAGTGTGTTCATGCATACTGTGGTTAATGTCGGTACGCAATGTTAGTGCGCTGCTCTCGCCAGAGGCATTTTACTCATTTATTCTTTTTTGAAATGCATTTTAAACAGTGACATTATTTATGCACGTTTATATTGGATTATAGACATTCTAAAAGAAAAAATAAAACACTTTCATCAATGCGGTGTAACCAATTTGCAAAAGAAAAATAAATAAATAATAATAATAATGATAAATCATGCTTGTGAAGAAAATACATAAAAAAATACAAGAGAAATATAATATTATGTTCTATATTATATTATGTGTAAAGTACATGCTCTTCTTAAATTATTAGATTATTTGACCTTTTTGGCCAAGTTTAGTGTTTGACCAGGCTACTGTTCATGATTCAAACATCCTGCTTTATTTTATGCATTGCATATAGGGCTGTAAATCGATTAAAATTTGTAATCTAATTAATTACGTGTCGATTAATTCATCGCAAATTAACTTTGACTGAAATTACCCACAGAAGATTAAATGGGACTCTGAAAAATAAACTAAAACTTGCAGCAGGTGACAAAAAAAATGTATTTATGAGTCATTCATTCATTCGATTCGTTCAAACGGCTGATTCATTCAGGAATGAAGTAAACAACACATGTTTTGAGTAAGCTATTGAATCATTTGTTCATTCACTAAGAAACTAACAGCTGTTGTGTTGCTCAGAGACTCGCTATAGTTCGGAGGGGTTTAAGGTAATATTTCCTCTGTTGAATTGAGCAAAACATCTTCACATCTTCATCTTCTTCTTCTTTTTTTACTTAACTGTTGTATAAAAATGCATTGATGCTGCTCTGCCTGCTCCTGTTATGTCCCTTACCATGTGAGACAAACACATGCAGAAGCATTTATATATATATATATATAATTATTTTTATATAGATAGATAGATAGATAGATAGTCAACGCAAAGTGTGCATTAGCATATAAAATTATAATTATGCTGTAATTCTGCAATAGAATAGAATAGAAGCACATCAGTCATTGTAGACCAAACTCGTGTAAGTGAAGGACAAGGTCATGTGAATTTTGGCAGATATTTGCTTAGCATGCTTTTTAGACATACGAGGCTGTAATGAATTCGCTCTGGGTCATCAGTCTCCAAACTGAAATCCTGTTTAGGCAGTCAGAGCAATAGGATCTCTCAAAATCCAGCCAAATCACCATTACACTCTTGGCACAGCCGACTACTTTACAAGATTAGATGCCTGATGCAAACACAGCTCTTTTATAGCTTAACAGGCATTTACAAACACACTAGTCGCCTCTCCCTGATCACACACAGAACACATGCCTGAGGTCAACTCATCAGCTGCTGTCTTTGTCAAACCACAGACGTGTGCTTTATTCAGGAGGTCGTTACAGCGCCTTACTGAAGGTCAATAAACCTGCGAGAAGATTGAAACCTGCTGCAGACCTTATGCTGCCATCTAGCGACACACAACTCAACTGCATTCATTTACACTTTTTTTTTTAGCCAGAATGATTGGATTTGGCATTTGAATAATATTTAGACGTGTAGCTATAAAACCTTCAAACTGAAAGGATATTTAAAACAGGTGGCTGTGAAAATAAATCTGATTGTTTATCCTTTTGATCTTTAATTTAAAAAACAATTTTTTTACCTATCATTGAAGTAAAACAATTGAAAACTGTTTTTCTCCAATAAATGCTGGTCACAATTATTGGCACCCAATTATTGCTACTGTATGTCCTTTCCCCAAGATAACAGCTATGAGTATTCTCTTGTAATGCCTGAAGAGTTTGGAGAAGACCTGACAAGAGAAAACCATTCATTCATCCAGAATCACTCCAGTCCCTTTAGATTACCAGCTCCATGTTGCTTCTCCTCTTTAGTTCTCCTCACTCAGGGTTCAGCTCAGAGGACTGGGACAGTCATGGCAAGAGCTTCATTTTGTGTTCAGTGATTAATTCTTGTGTTTATTTTGGATTATAGTCCCAATGGAAGACCCAACCATGACCCTTTATAAGAATTATTGATTTGTTATCTGCTGGTATTTGATAGAATCCATGATGCCACGTGTCTAAACAAGACGTCCAGGACCTCCGACAGAAATATAGACCCACAACATCAAAAACACAGCAGTATACTTCATTGTACTCATTAATCCCTGTGTTCACCAAACCCTTCTTGAGTAAAAAACATTTTTTTACTTTCATCTGATCATAGAAGCCGGTCCCATGTGTAGTTCCAGTCCTGTCTGACAACGGAACATGCTGGAGATTGTTTTTGGACGAGTGAGGAGAATTTCTCATAAACCCTCCTGAACAGCATGTGTTGATGTAGAAGCTGTTTGAATATTTTCTTAAAGGTTTTCTGACCCTGAGACTCAACTATTTTCTGCAGTGCTCCAGCTGTGGTCCTTGAAGTGTCTTTATTCACTCAAACTCTACACCTCTCCGTGTATCAGGAGGACAGAGACACACGTCCTCTTCCAGGCAGCTCCCTAACATTGTGTGTTGATTGGAAATTCTTCATTATTTCCCTGATGGTGGAAGTGGTAATATTCACTGTTCTAGCTCTTTTCTTAAAGCCACTTCACTGATTTGTGAAGCTCAATTATCTTTTGCTGCACTGCACATCATAAATATATTCATTGGGTTTTCTCATTGTGTTGATGATTAAGGAATTTTGGGCTTTGTTTTCTCTCCTATATACATTTCTTTGAAACAGGAAGCCAACGCTGGATGTTCATAATCACCCTGGAGAGCTCAAAATTGTGAATATGAATGGGTATATTTTACTCATAAAAATTCTAGGGGTGGCAATAATTGTGGCCCACATGTATTGGAGAAAAACATTTATTTCACAATGAGATGTTCTCCCCATTTCATTTGTTTTACTTCAAAGACAGGTTAGAATTTAGTAAATTTTTTTAAGCAAAGATCAAAAGGATGAACAATACAGATTTATTTTCACAGCCACCTTCAAATCATAAAAAGAAGAAAAAAATACTTTTGCATCGCTTTCCTGTTTCTAACACACTTGAGGTTACTTTTAGAAGTGCACTTTGTAATAATGTCAGAATGAAAAGTTTTACTTTAGAATGCATTTAAATCATGTTTAATAATCAGTCTATATGTTCTAATTATGTACAGTACAGTTAAAATAGTTACAGTTAAAATAATCATTTCAAAAGGCAAACAAGATTGATTTGTTTACCTCATTGGTCCCTCACCAAAACTCACTTTATTTTGCCTTTTCTTTTCTGAAAACAAGACAACATTTACTTGTCAAGAAAACGTCTTGATTTGAGATTTATTAGATATTTTGGCTAAAAACAGGAACAAAACATCTAAAGTAATAAAAACATATTTTTTGCCGTGCAGTATTCTGTGGGACGAGTGTTTCTGCAACTATAGAGACTTTTGGTGCAGAATAAATTAAACTTCTGTACAATACACTTCATTCTGTCTGTACTTTAAAAGCAACAGAGAAGAATTCTGTGATTTATTGTTGGCTTTATTAAACTTCTATGCATATGCATTTGTTTATTTGTTACCTGGATTGTGGTGAACAAATGTCATAAATGATGCACTTTTATTTGCATTAAACCCTACAAAGACTTTGCATGCAATTTTTGTTTGTGGTGGAAATGAATCTAAATCTAAATATTGAAATGCTTCATCCATTCTTTATTGTTAACAGTTGTCATGCTGTTTTGCATGTTGTGCATATTCAGAAAACGCTTGGCTGAGAGAAGACGTGAATTCCAGCCTAAGTGATTGATAAATCATGTCATTGTCAGTAATGAGCACAAGATGTCTGTGGTGTATAAATGCAGCAGTGCTGGTGACAGACGGCAGGCAGCATGCTCTCTCTCACACTGCTCCTGCTTTTGGCCGTCCCGGAGCTCCAGGCTCAGCCCTATCCCATCCCACCCACCTGCTACTCCAAAGTACTGACCATGGGCAAAGAGATCACCCAGAGAGCAGCCCAGATCAAGACTGACTACGAAACTGTAAGTCCATCACGCTGAGCTGAGCTGAGGTAAGTACAGCAGAGCTCTGATGTTTCTCATGTGTTTTCTGCTGCAGCACAGATGCACAGCTCACCTGCCCGACCTCCACATCGACATCCATGTGAGTCCTGCATCAGCTGTTAAAGCTAGCTTGCCATATAAAGTAATGCTGACTTTCACATTTTTTGCTTTCAGATGTTGTAAAGTGAAATGGCCCCTTAGTACATAGTATATTTTTTGTCAGTGCTCTTAGTTATTTTGCATTGTTTGTATGACAGCACACAGCTCTTTGTTTATGAAGCAGTTGATTGGCTGGTTTTGTGTTTGTTCTGTCAGAACGCGTGTGTGCTGTCCACGATGAGCTCCTATCTATCTCTGCTCGGCGGTCTGAGAGATCGGAGATGTTCTTACACCAGGAAAGTGCAAAGTCTTCGTGCTACGATCAGCCAGCTCCAGATCATCATGTCACAGAAATGTCACGGGGTAGGGCAAGTGCTTTATTTGCTTTTTTTTTAGGAACAAAGTTGAAACTTTGACTTGTTTCATTAAAGGCTTGTTTGTCTGATTTAGGAGTTGGTTTACACTCATGATAACTGTGAGGCATTACATCGCAGAGGATGGAGAGGATGAATCACTTCAGACGTCAACGGAGTTTAGAGAAAGATTTATAAAGAGACTATTACCCATTGCTCCTCATGTGTTATTCATAATCAGTAGCATGGAGAACGTAATCATGATTTCAGTGCTTTTGTTGTTATTGTGTTTTTTACACATGATAGTATACTGCATGCTGGTAGGTTATACCAAATTAACTTTGATTTGATGTAGGTTACAGAATTGTTCAAATCTTAGCAATATTTAAGTAATAATAATTATTATTATTAAAAAAATACTTGTACAAAACAAAATTTAAAACATTATGAAGTAATGCTGTCATAGAATATGAATTGAAATTTATTGCATTTTTCAAGTCAGTGAACCATATCACAGGCATGTATAATATTTACTTAATAAAGTTTTTTTTAATGGTTATTGCTTTAAATATGTATATTTTTAAATAAAACATTATAAATACAATAAAACACAAAATTAAAAACATGTTTTGTATACTTTTTGCGTGTTTTTCGTTCTCTAATAAATAATTGTACCATATAAAACCACTAGGTGGGGGTTGTGTGCAACAGTTTTTTTCTTCTTTTTTTTACTCTTAAACTTTTTAAGTGCGTCTCGATTAGACTGAAATATATTTTTTAATAAAACTTTAAGATTAATTAAAATTCACTAAAATGGTGTGTTATATTGCTTGCAGGCGGCTTCTGTAGTTATGACGCGAACGTAGGCTTTAAAAACTACAAATCCCATACTGTTGTAGTTCGGCTCGGTGGGCGTCGCTCCATGTCTCTCGCGGCAGCAGGTGAACATGAGGGCTTCAGTCGCCTCTGACAGCACACTTTGCTCATGGATGGAGGGGAATACGTCTGTCACAGTTTGATGCAATTTTATTTCTTTAAATGATGAAGGTGTCTACTTCCGTGGAGTTTTGGACAGTTTTGAGCTCGCACGCTTTAGTTTTTTTCGAAGTCAACTAATTCACCAAGTACATCATCGGTTTTTGTTTTAGCATTTGTGTCAGCTGTCTCTTTTATTTAAAATGGCTTTTGCTAAATTCGGCAAGATCCTCCGACTGCCTACGATTGAAGTGAAGAAGAAAACCAAACAGTACAAGCACGTTCATCGGGATGTAAATCCAAACGACATTTGGGAAATTATCGGAGAACTGGGCGACGGCGCTTTCGGAAAAGTTTATAAGGTGAGTTCGGATCTTAAGAAACCTGTTGGACAGCCATCGAAACGAAACTACCACTTCTACCATGGTAAAGGATTGGGTTATGAATATTAACTTTTATTCATGTTAACGTTGCAGTCAGTAATTAATATTCATAAGCCAGTCCTTTACCAGATTTGCTGCCGCTTACCAGTAGCGGTCTTTTAGCCAATCAGCGAGGCCCGTTTATGTGAACGTCATTTGCGTAATTAATATTCATAGGCCAAGCCTTCAGCGTAGTAGGGTTAAGCAAAGTTTTAATAATTGGCAATCTGTTTGGTTATGACAGTTAAATTCATACTAAAAACATGTAATATTTACAAATAAAAAGAATTTACAGTGACACAAGTTTTAATGTAAAACACACACACACACACACACACAACAAATATCCTTATTTATTGAGAGTCTGAGAAGAGCTCTTTATTTACTTTTATTTACATTTATTAAAAAAAGTATGAATTTAAATGATAAAAAAAAAAAAACACGTTATGACCCAGTGAGGTGTAAAATGAATGAGATAAATGAATGCAGCTCAGTATTTCATGTACTAACACGCTTTGACATGAAGTAATGCATCTCTTAGGGTGCTGCTACACCGAAGGAAATCGTCTTGACTAACTGTTTAATTACAGCAGGATAACAGTGCTCAATTGCACTGAGATATCCTGACAGGTCACATGCGTTTGCCCCGGGGCCCTCAGGGGCCGCTCAGAGTCACTGTGTAGGAAGATGCTGGAATGTGCTGCAGTTTCGGTAGGCGGAGAGGAACCCTGCTGTAGGAAACGCTGAATCTGCCTTTTGTCGTGAACTATGGGCCGTTTTAAATGCCCGTGACATCCAGGGTCCCTGTAACCCTCTTACCCTCAGAGCCCAGGCTGACTGGGGTTAAATACTGTACAACCTTAACGACCTCAGCAGTGGAGTAATGCATGCAAACATGCCCTGCTCAGTTCTCCCTCTGAAATAAAAAAAATAAAATACATAAAGTTAATTGGAGCCTGTTTTTGAGACTGTAAAGTATGTAAATATGTAATTGTAGGATGCATCTCTGTGCGTTCTCATTATTGTAATCAACACGTTTTTCTTGACTCTGTTTGAAATCCTCCGAAATACAAGCAACTTCCATTTTTCATATTTTCTATTTATTTCTCTGTTCTTATCATGTTTTAAAGTTTATTTTAAGCTTAAAAATATATATTTTTTGAATATCCAGAATCCCTGAATAATACATTTGCACAAACACCTGTAGCATTCAATAAATGCTGAAAACATGATATTTACTCGTATACTTACACTTTTTGTTATTATAAAACACATTAAATGCACAAAACAAATGATTGATGTTACAGCACGCTTGATATATGTGTTCGAGCTGCTTTGTGTTCAATCACAAACGGTGTATTTGACCGTAATAAGAATGCATTATTATATTTGGGGTGCTTTGGAGTAATATTAAACAATTCTAAAATAGTATTAAATTTCTTTTATGTATTTATTTTTGTTCCTTTAAAGTGATAAAATGTTGCAAGTCAGAATGCATGAATTGTAATGATAAAACATGTGTTTTTATCAAATATATGATGAAAATAAGTATACAGGGTACAATATATTCATCATAAAAATCAGTTTTGCGCACAAAGAGTGCTGCTAAAGGAAGTTTTGGTCCGGAAGCTGTAAAGGAAATATGTAAGCGTTATGAATGAGTGATTGTGTAATGAGAGCTCGAGTGCTGTCTTAGAAACTCTCAGAACAGCACGGTACGATCATCCACACACAGGCTTCCTCGGACTGTTTGTTGGGTAACGATTAATCCCGATCAGGATCAGAGTACACATCAGATCACCACTTTTTGCTGTTGATCTTTCGTCCGGACGTGTTGATACACGTGGCCCTATCAAACATATCCTGTGAATGTGTTCAGGGGGTTTTCTTTTTATACACATGTGCAGTTTACACAATGTATAATACTTCCTCGTTACTCAAATAAAAGAGCAAAACAAATGTCAATACTTAAAAAAGTGGGGTTTCTAGGGCTAATCAGTGTAGCTAATAATCATAACAAAATACTTTGTACATAATTATGCATAACCACTCCTTCTATCAAAATAGTGTTTAATGATAAACTCTTTAATCCAAAAATATTGGTATTTAATTACAATATGTGGTATATGCAGTGCATCTAAGCACCTGTATATGAAAATATTCTTGTACTTGTTTATAGAAGTGTGTATTTCCATGAACAAAAAGTCAAGTAACATCCATTTCAGACACAAACCAACTAGATATTGGTTTTATTTTTGCCCTGCCGCAGAATAATTTCAAAAGCAGTGATTTCGCGATGTCGTTTGTGGCCTGTTTGCTCGGCTCGTAGGTTTAAAAATTTGCATTTGATTTTATGTGTTTTAAAAAACACACCAAAAATATTTAGGCCTATTTATGAAAGTCCAATTGAGGTGAACATTTTTGCAATTTAATTCAGTTATTTTTGTGTCTTTCGCTAAAAGTATTTAGGATTTTTATATTTGAATCGCATATCTGTTTGAATGTCATAGTATTAAGATAAACAAACTAATAAACTTAAAGGTGCCATAGAATGGAAAACTGAATTTACCTTGGCATGGTTGAATAATAGTTCAGTACATGTACATAACATACTGTGAGTCTCAAACACCATCGTTTCCTACTTCTTATATAAATCAAGTGTTTG
>JAUCMU010000046.1:15408152-15419361 GCA_032275025.1 Enteromius treurensis | reverse complement strand
AACCGGACCGGACCGAGAATAGATCCCTGAGGGACACCAGAACTTCAAGTGTACAGCAGAAGAAGAGTGGTGCCCAAGGCAGACACAGTAACTGCTATTAGTCATATATGAAAGTGCTTCTAGACGTGATAAGGAAATATTGTGATCGACCAGCTCAAATGGACTGCCTGGGATCAGTGGTGATTTTTTTTAAGATGAGGCTGAATGTTGAAGGCAGTCGGGTACACTCAGAGTAAAAAGACATTTGTTGATAACAATCAGGGCCAATAACTTAAAAGACTTGCTTAAGAAAATATGTGTGAATCGCACCCTGAGGGCAGCTAGTAGGTTTTAAACAAGCGGCAATTTCTTTAAGAGAGTCCAAGCTGTGTAGAAAAGCAGAGGGGACATCAAGTGACGTATAGGCTGACAAAGGCAGTAGAGTTTGTGAGATCTTCTCATTAAAAGAGAACCAGGTGCCTCAGGAAAATTATTAATAGTGTGATTGAGATCAGAATAAATTATTGCAAATAAGGCTTTAGGCCTAGTGCTTTAGCAGCTCACTGAAATGCAGAGAGGGGGTCCTTGAGGATCTCATAAGAAACTTGTAATCTATCTGTATTTCACTTATGTGAAAAATGAAATGTTTGAAATCAAATGAGGCGATGAAACTCTTTTGAAAGTGGCTTAGAGTCACAGCATACGTGAATATTGAAATCTGCTGTTTGTACTCTCTGCGTGGTACAGCAATGACAGACTTTTTCTGAGAGCCTCTTCTTTCAGTAGTGCTCTGCTTCGCTGTATGTTTAGCGTCTCGCTGCCAGCAGTGCAGCAGAACAGAGCCCAGCTTGTGCGAGCGAGTGGAAGGGTACACACAGTAGTACAGTGAAGGTACAGAGCTCACAGGGTGTGTGTGGACTCGGTCAAACAGAGTCGAGTCTGTCTGCATCCATCCAGATCAAGCCTACCGCAGCAGATCCGGACCGATGCATGCGCTCAAAACACACCCAACCAGAACTGTGCAGGAGCTGCGCAATTTCTTAGCATTGTCTTTAAAATGATCACAGTGGCTGTTATTATCAGTGTTGGGGAAAGTTACACTATTTCCTTACTCCCTAAAAAAAGTTACTAAATGCGTTACTTTTTCTGGAGAGCAATGTGACGTTACTTTTAAGTTACTTTGTCACATGAAGAATATTTTCTTCATAAAGTTTAACACTATTCAGCAATAACTAAAATCAAACAATAATGTGTTTATTTTTGCTTTTTTTATAGTTGATTTGCATCATTGAAGGTCAGTAGCAAAAAGGCATTGGTTAATAAAAAGGAATTAAACGCATAAATTATATTTGTCTTGTTTACCGTTTGTCTAATATAGTTATTGCAGATTTGTATAATACTCTGATTTAGCATTTGACCGTTTTTATTGATTTCGAGGAACACTGAATGTGTTATCGTGCAGTGATGTGATCATATTTACTACAGTAAGATTATGTTCGCACAAAACGCTCTGCACTTACTCCTGATTTCTCTCAACATGGCAACCCCAGAGCTGTCAGTCAGTACATGAGAAACAAAGTGACAGATGTTACTCATTTGAAAACGTAACTCTGATATTGACTTCTACTGTAAATTAAAAAAAGTAATGTGTTACTTTACTAGTTACTTTAGAAAAGTAATCTGATTACTTAGCTTGTGTTACCCCCAACACTGGATATTATCATTATTGCTGTAACGCATTACAAGCAATGCAAGTTACGGAATCATTACTATTTTTCCAAGGAACTTGCAAAGTAACATAACTTTTAAATTGACAAGAAAATACCAAACTTACTTATTTAACAGTAATGCCAGTTACTTTGTATTTTATTCCTCAAAATGAATAAAAACAGTCAAATGCAAACACAGAATATGATGCAAACCTGCAATAATTAAATATATTAAATAGCACCAAAATCCTTTATGCATTTAATCCTGTTTAATTAAACAATTTCTTTGCCGCTAACCTTCAGGGATTCAGTTCAACCACAGTAATAACCAAAAAAAAAGACTTTAAATAAACATTGCGTTTAGTTTTTATTAGTTTTATCCTGATTTACATTGCCTTTAGTGCGACGCTTATTCATTTCACTTTTGGTGTGAAAGGGCTTTAACAAATGCAAAAAAATAGAGCTCTCTATATTGATAGCAAACAGCCCAGATATAATGTAAAATGAACATAACCCATTACTTTCCATAAAAAGTTACTAAGTAATGCTATTAGTTACTTAAAGTAATGAAAAAATTCATTTTCTTAAGTCTAAAAACAGTCAGTAGTGTTGTGTCTCTGTAGATCATGAAAACGAATGATTGGGGAATTACAGGTTGCTTTCCAAAGCATCTTGGAAAAGTCCTTCAGAGAGACTCAAGAGTGTCTCGGTCGAGCAACAGCCCTGTAATTTATTGAAAACCCTACAATTCAAGTCGTAATTTCTATTTTATAGGTTTGACAAGGTACGATCTTGACGAAATGAGTATATTGTGTGTATGAGGATAAAAGTAGACCAGATTTCCAGATTGGAGAGATGCTATATTTTATATATTGTTTTATCTGAGTGTACTGTATGCATGCAGCTAGTTAAATGTATTATATGTCCAGCTTTCAGAATATCTCTGTCTGGTTTTACAGTGTACATTTTCTAATTGAAATTTATACAGACACATGCTCAGAGGTGAATGAATGCTGTTGGTATCAGGCATCATGATGGTACCAAAACAATCGCATCTTTACAAAACCAACAGACGGGGACACCTGGGGCCTGCACCATGATGGTGGCTAAACAAACTCAGGGTTACAGGATTAGTTTTGAGTTGACAAATCTAAACCGATGCAATCAGGCATTATTTGTACCATGATGAAGCTCATCAAATTTCTTTGTTAACCCAGGCTTGATCCTGAGTTAATGTAGCACGTGTACATGAAAGTGTGACATCACCAATAAGCAGCCAATCACATGCTTTTAAACTTTTAAACATTCACTTCTTAAGTAAGCTGTATAATCTATGTTTATATTAATTTAAAAGCCTATTACTATTAAACTAAACGGGCTTGTGTAATAATTATATAAATAATTAAATAATTCTAAAAATAATAATCTAAAAAAATCGGATGATTTTATCTTTAAACATTGTTTTAACATGCAGCGTCCTTTAATGCGGAGTAAGAGAAGCTGGGGGAGTGGGTTTATTGCATCAGACATGTCACCTTGCTGGAAGCTGGTTGGTTAAATTTCGTTTTGAGATCTCTAGCCCAGAACATAAGCTGCCCCGGAGCAGGTTAGCCGTGCAGAGCTAGTTGCCATGGCAATGAACATCAATTGAAGCAGAGTTTCTTTCATGGTACCTAAAACCCAGGATTGATGCAAACTAATCCTTAACTTACCTAGAAAGCCAGCTAATCTGGCTTCATGGTACCGGCCCCTGGGATGGGTTATGAATTGTTTATTATGATTCAAGTTAGTACGATTTTTCAAAATAAATTTACATTTAGCAGAGGCATTTGTCCAAAGCGACCATCAAAAAGCCATCAAAATCAACAAAAGAGCCACGATGTACTTATAACTTATTTAAAATTTTAAATAAGTAAAAAAAAAATGAAAAGGTTTTCTGTTTATATTTATTGTAAATTTATATATATATATATATATATATATATATATATATATATTATACATTTTACACATTTTCCCCATAATTACTAAATTTACCACTAAAATATCATTCAGTGTAACAATATTTTCAGCCATGTTTACATAAATATAATTTAATATGCTTTCTTATTCTTTTATATTTTAATGTGTTCAAGTCAGAATAAGCATGTTTACATTTTTACAAAATTATTGTGCTGCACTGAATGACAGTGTAACATTATTTCAACCAAATTTGGATATGTTATATTCTCCACAAATCTTAAAAGTAGAGACTTTGCTTACATCTAAAGTGTTTCTATCGACATAAAATCACTTTTGTGAACTTCTCTTAACATCTCACCGTCCTTGACTCATATATATATATATATGTGTGTGTGTGTGTGTGTGTGTGTACAGTATATATCACTGCCTTCCCTCGTGGACTTGTATTGTGCTTCACTGTAATCTTCAGAAACTGGTTTTGAAGCTGGAACATTTCTTGAAATTAAGTCATTCATTTGCTGCATATTTGAAGCGGCTGGTCTATGAAGCTGGCGTCAGATGTTCCGCGCGTTTCTCCCAAACGCTCTTTGTCTCTGGTCCATTCAGCATTGTGCATCGCTCTCAGTGTGACGATTGTTGAGTTCTCATGCCTGCCATGTTTCCAGCACGATTCATTCCTTCAGTTCTGAGGCTGCATCATCAGAAAGCAAGTGTCGCTGTCTGCACAGTGCACAAACCACATCAGAGCTGCAGAAAACATGAGCGTTGTCCGTGTTTGCTCAGCTGCGTTCAACAGACACGGCTTTCGGAATTGTTTGTTGACGACTGATACAATTAAATACAGGGTCTGATCAAATTAAGCATATTTCAACTTTGCTGTGATGTTTAAATATTCACAGTTATGTTATTTATTTATTTATTTTTGTTGTGGTTGAGGACGTGCTGCTCGTGAGCTGCTGACACTTCCTGTAAGAACTGGCTTTACAGGATACCAGCAATCTCAAAGCTTCCTGTTCACACCCTTCACAGAGTTTTGCCTTGTCATTTCTTCTTTCTTTCTTTCTCCGGTTCAACCATGCTTTATGCCTCTCGTTCTTTAAATCAGTGCTGTTTCAGTTTATGTCTGCATGAATGTTTATTGATCCATAAATATACACACTAGTGTTTGTAAAGTTTGGAATCAGGAAGATTTGTTTTGAGGAGTCTCTCTTGATCGTAATGGGTGCATTTATTTAATAAAAAATACTTTTAATTTAATTTAAAAAAAAAAAATTAATTTACATTTTTATTTTAATTTTAATTTCCCTCCCGATACTTTTTTTTTAATATATGCTTTTCTTTTGAACTTTTTTTTTTTTATTAATAAAGAATCCTGAATCCACACACAGTTTTGACATTAGTCTATAGAGTTTTATTATTTAAAAGAAAGCTATTTTTAGTATATTAACTTAAACTAGGACTGTGGCATTGAAGACTACCTTGAGTGTGCTCAAGTTTTCAGTTAGCATGCATTTTATTTTAAGTAATGTATTTATTTAATAGTTTGTTTAAAATATTGCTACCAAGTTCTTCTGCATGTTTTTTTTTTTTGTTTCCTCACCATTGTGTTTCCTCTCCTTTATTTTTCCACCAGGACCACAAGAAGACGCTGAAACGCACGCGTAAGTTCCTGGTGGACGGCGTGGAGGTGAGCGTCACCACCTCCAAAATCATCACCGACGATGAGAAGAAGGATGAAGAAATGAGGTTCCTCAGGCAAGTTCACCCTCTTTAACTGAACTAAGAAAAAACCCTAGCAGCATTTTTCCACTTGATCTTGCGTCTTGGCTGAGTAAACAGACTATTTTAGTCCTCAGGTTCGAGACCTTGTCCTTCCCAAATGGGACATAAATACACAAGGGATGCTTTGTGTAGAGTCGGAGGAAATGGGCTGCTTTTAAAGGACAAATGGAGAGATCCGATCTCCCTTAAACAGATCAATCCATCATCTGAGTTCTTGTGAAACTGCTCTTTTCTGGTGAAACACCTCAGCTGCTGGTAACAGATTATATGTGTTTCCAGCACACACACACACACACGCACACGCTGAGCACGTCTAGACACTTCTGCCATCTACTGGTGTAAGAGTGAACTTACATGTGATATTATATCCACAGCTGACCCCAGAAAAGAGCACAGATTCATCTCAGCCTCACAAAAACATGTCGTTCAGGTCATATTTTACCCCAAAATTAAAATTAATATTTTTGAATTATATACACACAATGCCATTCAAATATTTGTGGTTAATAAGATTTTAATGTTTCAAAATACATTTATTTTTCTGCTCATCAAGGCTGCATTTATTTGTTCATAAAAAAATTGTTATTTGTAATAATGTAAAATATTATTGCAATTTAAAAAAACTACTTTCTATTTCAATATACTTTAAACATAATTTATTCCTGTGATGCAAAGTTTAATTTATTCTTTTTTTTTTTTGAAACCGTTATGCTGCTTATTATTGTTATTATTATTGTTATTATTATCAGGATTCTTTGATGGATAAAAAATAATAATATATTTTTTAAATCATTTATTCAAATATAAATATTTTCTAAGAATGCAAGTCTTTAGTATCAGTTTTATTAATTTAATAATAATAAAAAAAAACATTAATTCCTTTAAAGAAAATGTACTGACCTCAGACTTTTATAGATACATCATTACTTGTATATTGGAGTAGAAACAGAAATAAAACATTAATATTATTAAATAAATAAATTATAAATTTGAAATTAAAGTATATTAAAATTGAAAATGTTATTTTAAATTGTAAAAATATTTCACAATATTATTATTATTATTTATTTATTTTATTTAAGAGACTTTAAACAAACAAAAGAAAATTAAATTAAATCTTATTCATCCCAAACTTTTGAATGCCGTGCATATGGAATCTATTTTTAAGTTGTTTTTATAAATGACAGCACACTATATGTGCATGAAGAAAAAGAACACATAACTCAGGTCTATATAGACTTATATAATGTCTTCTTTCTGTTGGTTTTGTGGTTAAATAAGCCTTGACAGGCTTGAAGTTCAGCCCCACATACAACATCTCTGTGGAACATTCCTCTGGTGTTTGGCTGTCAGTGAACTCATGTAATGAATGAGGTGGGGGCGTTTTCCCATGATTCCTCTGCCGTCTGTGGGCCGTGACAGAACAGACTAACGCTGCATTCTGAGCATTCTTCGGTTGGCGGGAGACTTTGTATGTGACCCTGGACCACAAAACCAGTCGTGAGGGTCAATTATTAAAATGTAAAATTACACAACATCTGAAAGCTTAATACTGTAAATGAGATGTCTGACTATTTGAAAATCTGGAATCTGAGGGAGAAAAACATCTAAATATTGAGAAAATCACCTTTTAAGTTGTCCAAATGAAGCTCGAAAGAGCTGAAGTTTTGATATACTTATGCTAGGAAATTCACAAAATATCTTCATAGAACATGGTGTATCCTAATGATTGTAGGCATAAAGGAAAAATCTATCATTGTAACCCATACAATGTTTTGTTGGCTCTTGCTACAAATATACCCGTGCTGCTTAAGACTGCTTTTGTGCTCCAGAGACACAGATATGTGTTGTTTCAAATGCTCAGCTTAAAACAACAGTCGCCCAAAAATGAGAACTCTGTCATCATCTGTCATGTCGTCTCCAGAACACAAAAGATGTAACTAAACCTCATTGACTTCTATTGTGTGAGACAGTTTAACAGAAAAAAAGAATGTCATTCAACTTTGGGATTACAGGTTATTGTGTAACACCAGTGACCCTCGCAGGTCACGAATGATTCCTCACATATGTGTGTTCATTGTCAAACACACAGGCGCCAGGAGCTTCGAGATCTGCGTCTGCTGCAGAAAGAACAGCATCGAGCTTTGTCTTTGCTCAGCCTGAAGCTGAAAGAGCAGCGCGAGCAGATGCAGCGCAGGATCGACCAGGAGATGAGCGTGAGTCCTAGACACCATCCTCAAACCCTCTCAGACTAGATGCAGCATCACTGTCTCAGCAATCGGTGCCGTCAGAATGAGAGTCCAAACGGCTGATAAAAATCATCAGTTAACATCTGGAGAAGACAAAAGCTGAAACAAATCCAGCATTAAGACGTGACAGTAGTCCAGAATTCAGTTTCAAGGAGGTTCCTCAAGTTTAAGTGTTCTGGTCTGAATCAGGGGAGAAATCTGCACAGATCAAAACAGCTTTAAACAAATATCTGGCTGGATGTTGTTTCAGCTTTTGTCTTCTCCAGATGTTAACTGGTGGATTGGAGTGCACCCATTTTGTGTATTTTTAGATCAGTGACTAAGAAAAAAAAAAAAAAAGCTTATGAGAAAACAACCTTTAAAAGATATAATCAATACCTCAAATACAGATGTGTATTTTGAGATTTTTTCTTCCCGCTAATCTAAAAGAAGACATGTTATGGTTGCACATAACATTTCCACAAAAACAAAAATTAATAAAATCAAATAAATAAATATAAGCGCTGGTCTTGCCTTGATATAAGAGTTTTCTCTAACATAATATAATATTCCTAATATTGCACACTTGCATAAAATGCGTTTAAATAGTAGTATATGCATGTGTGGCTTGGCTCACAGGCAAAGAGGAAGTACTACGACACCGAGCTGGAGACGCTGGAGAAACAGCAGAAACAGACCATCGAGAAAATGGAGACGGAGCACACCGTACGCCTGCGAGACGAGGGCAAACGCATCCGAGCCGAGCAAGAGAAGGCCTACAACAAGTTCCTGGACCAGATGAAGCACCGCAAGAAAGAGGTCAGACAGCCATCAAGACACATTTCATTTCAGTCATATCCCAATCACAAAACTGCTATTAATTAATAAATAATAGGGAACACTTATTCACTATTAACTACAACTTTTCTCTCAATGAGTTCTTAATGTGCTGCTTATTAATAGTTAGTGCAGTAGTTGTTGAGGTTAGGGATTGAGTAGGGTTAGAGATTTAGAATTTACTAATAATAAATGGCTAATATTATAGTAGTATGCATGCTAATGGGCAACTAGTTGAGAGACCCTAAAATAAAGTATTACCGTAAATGCTTTATTGGCAAATATTCTATATAGAAACGTGCTGTGTGTATATTTAAGTGTGTAAATAATACTCTAAAATTAAAAGAAGTGACCGTAAAGAAATACTAAAGGCCATCAAGCATGACAACTGTAACTAGAAATTATTATTAATATAAAAAATTCCACACCACAGCTATAACAATAACCACAAAAATCACTTTCAGAAAGATCTCCAGCGTTTAATAGTAGTAATCTATTTTTTTTATTATTAATTAATACATTTTTTTTATTAAAGATAACGACAAGAAAAAAAATTTTAAGCAGTGTTGATGAAAATATGACAAGAAAAAACATTCACTGCAAAATATTATCCATGCAATGACTTTTTTTTTTTTTAGTGAAGAAAACATAGAAGCAACAAGGTTTATTTTGAGAATAACCTCCTAAAATTAATTGGTATATAAAGAGTTTATTTGCAAAATAATGTTTTTATTATGTCATCATGTTTTTAATGTTTAACTTAATCAAAACTTAAGTTTTGAAAAGGAACTCTATATATATTAATTAATTTAAATGATGCAATTTATTAAAAGACAAAGAGTTCTGTACTGAAGCTGCTGATACCTCACATAATGCATAGAACATTATAAACAAAAGTTAATTTTATAATGTCTCTCAAAGACTGAAAAGTCTGTCGAGTCATTTATGGGTTACTTCTGATCGATTATCTGATGCAGTTACATCTGTGAAAACACTTTATCTTTATTTCATCTCAGGTCAAACAAGAAGTGGACAAACTGCCCAGGAGTCAGAGGAAAGATAGCATGAAGATCAAAATGAGCAACTTCCAGCAGCTGAAGTTAAACGAGGTCAGTTGAAGACCGTGTGTGTGATGGAAAGCGTTGAAGTAACAACGAACTGAGCTGTGTGTGTGTGTGTGTTTCTTCTCTGCGCAGGAGGATAAGTTTGTGGCGGATCAGAGGGAGTATCTGGACTCGACTCTGAAGAGCATCATCGCTCAGAACAAGCGGGAAATCTCCGAGACGGAGCGTCAGTGTCTCCTCAAGAAACAGGACCTGCTCCGAGGTATGAAGAGCACACTCAGAGCATCCCTATCCAGACAGCTTTCTCTGCATGTGTTCTCACGAGTCCTGCTGTTATCTGTCAGAGCGAGAGGCCACTCTCTGGGACCTGGAGGAGAAGAGCTTACACGAGAGACACCAGCTCCTCAAACAGCAGCTGAAGGACCAGTACTTCCTGCAGAGACACCAGCTCCTCAAGAAACACGAGAAGGTCTGCAAGGATCCAACAATACATGCAGATAACCAAGAAATTTAAACGATGTTCTTCTCACGCATGAAAAGCTTGTGTAAAGTAATAGAAATTATTAATGAAAGCATATTTTATTTTTAGATTCTCTGCTCTGAATTAAGTTGGAAGTGAACTAATTTTTTTGAGTTATGCAGTCATGTTTGATTTGTGAATGTATTCATTTCAAAAACTAGTCTGAAAGATTTGTTAGGAGATCAGTCCTTATTCGTAAATTATATAATCACTACTTTTACGTGCGCATCAAAAAGTGTAGTGAATAAATATTGATCTTGTGTACAGCAGGGATATTGTTTGCTGAAACCTAAAGAGTTAAAACACTTAAAAAGCATTTTGTTATTTGAAATAATGCTGAAATAAAATATATTAAAACCATTTCAGAATCATTTAGGTTAAAGCACTAAAATTGCAACCTGGAAAAATAGCCCAAACAATAAAAAACAAAAAATAAAAAAACATCATTATTAATAATAACAATCAAAAACCATAAAATAAAATACAAAAAATAAAAATAATAATACAAATAATATATATACACACACACACACACACACACAGTATCCATATAGTATTAAACATATTTATAATTAAATAGTATATAAAAATAAAATATAATATAATACAAAATAATAATAATAAAACACTTAAAAAGCATTTTGTTATTTGGAATAAAGCTGGAATAAAACATATTAAAGCCTATCATTGAGGTTAAAGCACTAAAATTGCAACCTGGAAAAATAGCCCAAAATAAAAAAATAAAACGTATTATTAATAATAATAATAATAATCAAAAAACATTTACATATATTATTCAACATTATAATAAGTGAATGTTTTTGAAAATAACATAATTTTGAGAGGATCGCTGAACGAGTAATCACACACAGCTAGCAGACTGTTACCTAATCATCCCCTCGTTCATTCACAACCAATCAAATAATTTCCCCTTCACTATAAATTCTCCCAGCTTTCATTTCCCCACTTCCTGCTTTTGTGCATCTATAAGTTCTCACATTTTTACATGTGTTTAAATTAAACTGGAAATTAGGTGCTGGGCGTCCGGCCAGAGAACTGGACCCAACTAAGCCTGGTTCTCCCAAGGTTTTTTTCCCCCATTCTCTCATGGATGGGGTTTTGGTTCCT
>JAUCMU010000046.1:15383215-15408052 GCA_032275025.1 Enteromius treurensis | reverse complement strand
TTTTAACACACTCTGTTAACTTCGATAATTTAGACGTTTCATCTGGTCTTGTTGAGATATATAGTTGAGTATCATCATCAGCATCAGCTTTATCACACAGAAACATGACATTACAAACCTGATACAGTATATAGCCAGTTTGGATACGGTAATATGATTTTTTGAAAGAAATTAAGGCTTTTATTCAGCAAGGATGCATAAAAATTGGTCAAAAAAATTGGTTTCTGATACGCTATTCTTTTAAAATTTATTTTCATCAATAAATCCTAAAAATTAAAATGCATCACTGTTTTCACTTAAATATGAAGCAGCACACTAGAATGATTTCTGAAGGATAATGAGACTGAAGACTGGAGTAATGATGCTGAAAATTCACCAAATTTAAAAGCAAAAAACCTTTTACAATATATTTACTAAGAAATTGTTTGTTTATTGTTTTTTTATTTTTTTTATTGTAATAATATGTCACAGTTTTACTGTGTTTTTGATCAAAGAAACACATCCTTGGTGACTTCTTTCAAAAACAATAAAAATCTTCCTGACCCCAAAATTTTATGAATTTCATATGTGCTCCAAGATGTATTTAGTGCATTTTCATTTACTGTAATCAAATGTTGGATGATTAATCTGAATTGCTAATATATCAGCTAATTACTAATCTTGGATGTGGATTGGCCCATGACCAGTTTCTAGTGCTTCTATTGCATCTGCATTTGTGTCTTACTCCAATTATACACATGAATGATCAACGAAGTTCCCATAGTGTAAGAGGAAATGAGAATGAAGTGAATGTGCTGTCGTAGAAAATTAGCTCACAGTACAGATAAAGTGTTTTCCCTTATCTCTCAGGTGTAAGGAGCATGCACAGCACCGACATACAGTGGTCAGCCATTCTGAGCTGGGGTTACACTGACAACATGTTGCGCCTGAAGAGCAAACAGAGCGAGCCGCCCATCAACTTTATCCAGTGCTCCCCGCTGCACCAGGTCAGAGCCAGAATCACTGTGTTTCCAGATGAATCTGTGTTTGAGACTTTTCAACTTGTGTAGCGTTTTGCATTTGTCTGTTACATATGGATGTCCACAGCAATCTCTACTGAATATGACAAAATGTATCTCACAAAAATATATCGGGTTAAATATCACCCTTAAATCAAAACAACAAAACAAAAACTTATGTGTAAGTTTTAATTGTTATGAAAATGTCAATAAGCAAAAACCGGCTCTCCAACTTTTCCTCTCTTTACACTGCCTGAACCAAATTTGGATTTAAATAAGCAAATACTGAGAGAAAAGATCATTTTTGCAGTGACTAATATGTTTCTGGCATTAAGCCTTAACTGATGCAGTCATTTCCCTTCGCCTTTGGGTGGAGGTTAGGTCTCTCACTGTTGTTTGAGCCTGCGGGCCGAATGGCAGTGCTGAGTACCCGGCCTTCTTGGGGTCTCTGGGAGGGGTGCTGGAAACTACTCCAACTAGGAACTTTGTTGTTCTATTGGCTGACTTTAACGCTCATGTGGAAAAAGCCGGAAAAGGGTGGCCTGTCCTCTTCAGGTTGGTGAGGAGTTCCTGCCTCAGGTGAAGGAGTTTAAGTATCTTGGGGTCTTGTTCACAAGTGAAGGAAGGATGGAACGAGAGATTGACAGACAGATCGGTGCAGCTTCTGCAGTAATGCGGTCGATGTACCGGTCTGTCGTGGTGAAGAAGGAGCTGAGCTGCAAAGTTCCTGAACTTTGGCTCATGACCGAAAGAATGAGATCCCGGATACAGGCGGCCGAAATGAGTTTCCTCCGTAGGGTGGCTGGGCGCTCCCTTAGAGATAGGGTGAGGAGTTCGGTCACTCGGGAGGAGCTCGGAGTAGACCCGCTGCTCCTCCACATCGAGAGAGGCCAGCTGAGGTGGCTCGGGCATCTGTTCCGGATGCCTCCTGGAAGCCTCCCTGGGAAGGTGTTCCGGGTATGTCCCACCGGGAGGAGGCCCCGGGGAAGACCTAGGACACGGAAGAGATGGAGGAAGTGTCTGCGGAGAGGAAAGTCTGGGTGTCCCTGCTTAAAACTGCTGCCCCCGCGACCCGGTCCCAGATAAGCAGAAGAAAATGAGGATGAGGACATTTACTTTTAATGACACTCCTCGAAATATTGAATTATGAACCATTGCAATATATACCTAATATACATATTATATATACATAATACAAACACAGGGATATCAATGTAGCAAAAACACCACTCACTAGACATTTTACTTTGAAACTGCCTCTGCATGTGCAGTAATGTATGTGTAACGTTCTGCTTGAAGAACAACAAGACAAAGTTGAGTACTGATAAATACTCTCAAGCTGATGACAGCTCGCTTCCTCTCTTTGCTCCCTTTAGGATCCTCTTCGCCGCCTGGATACAATAAAGGAGAACAGGTTAGTTTCTCTGGTAAACTTATCTGTGACTTGCAGGTGATATCCAGCTCTCCATTTCCAGCGAGAGAAAAGCGGGCGTTTAGGTGAGTGTCACAGGTACAGTTCCACATGCTCAATGACTTGCAGCAGTATACATGCTGTTTGCAGTGCTCGGTGTAGGTGAGTCTAGCTCAGCTCCTCTTTGTCTTAGGTGTAGCAGGTTTGTCTGTGGCATAAAAGCAAAAGTCAGACTGAGGCAGACACAGGAGCTACAGTGCCATTTGGTTTTTAAAGCTGAGCTCTTAATTGCCGCCAGGTGGTATTAATTAAAACTCAGGTGACTGAGAGCGTGGGAATGAGTCTGACCTGGGATCAGTGGCAGTCGAAGGTGTGACATCACCCCCTCCTCTGCGAGCATCTCCTGATGCTCTAACTTGACGCTGAGGTTGACCCCGCCCTCGTGGAGCTGGACAATCAAGGTGAGTTTGATGGAATTCCTGGGTAAGACGTGCGTCCAGTACATCATCTTTATCAACCCAGAAACGCTCCTCAGGGCCATACCCTTCCCAGTCTATGAGATATTGCAGACGACACCCTCTTCGTCTGGAATCTAGGATCTCCTTTACCTGATATATGGTCTCAGACGGGTCAATCTCTGGCGGTGGCGGTGTCTCAGGTTGGGCTGGAGCCGGAGAAAGCAATGGGTCAGAGCATTTCTTTAGTAAGGAAACATGGAATGTAGAATTTATACGATACCTGGGTGGTAGTTGAAGTTCGTAAGATACTTCATTTATTTGGCGAATGATGGGGAATGGACCAATGTATTTTGCGCTAAGTTTTTTACAAGGTAGTCGCAGCTTGAGGTCCCAGGTGGATAACCATACCCCTTGCGCCTGGCTGATACTTGGGTGTGATGAGACGGCGGGCATCTGCGGGCATCACGTTGCAAATGAACATGGGCTGAGCCCCATACCCGCTCGCTCTCACGGAACCAGTGGTCTAAGGCTGGTAACAGGGAGGGTTCTTCAGACCAGAGGAACAACGTGGGGTTGATAGACATTCCGCCTGATGGTCGTGGCATTATACACGGAGGTAGCGGGAGATCTCCTGGATTTTTCTTGTTCTGTTTGACCATTGTTTTGTGGATGGTATCCCCGATGACAGGCTAATGGTGACACCTAACAGATAAAAAAACTCCCTCCAGACTCTGGATGTAAATTGAGAGCCACGATCAAACATAATATCCTCTGGTAAACCAAAGTGTCTGAAGACGTGATGAAACAGGGCTTGGGCGGTCTCTAGGGCAGTGGGGATCCCTGTCAATGGAATTAGCTAACAGCTCTTTGAGAAGCGATCGACCACGACCAGGATGGTGGTGAACCCATGTGACTGTGGTAAGTCTGTGGCAAAGTCTATAACGAGATGTGACCATGGATGTTGGGGTAATGGCAGAGGCATTAATTTTCCCTCAGGTAGACGTCGTGGAACATTGGCTATGGCAAAAATAGAACAACATTTGATATAATTACTGACACCCCTTTTCATCTGAGGCCACCAGTACCTATTCTGCAAGAGATTCAGAGTTCTGTGATTACCAGGGTGTCCTACACCTGGTGACGTGTGAACTGTGTCAAGGATTTGCAGGCGCAGTGCAGTGGGAACACAAGTTTTGTTCTCTGGACTGGCAGGAGGTGCTGGTTCGGTTACAGCAGCATGACGGAATTGATCCTCAAGTTCCCACTGTATGGGGGCTGTAAAGACTGATGTAGGCAAGTTGGGCTCTGGTTCCTCGGGGACTGGATCTGGGTCCTGTAGATGTGAGAGGGCATCAGCTTTAAGATTTTTACTACCTGGACGATAGGTGATCTTAAAGTTGAACCGAGTGAAGCACAACACCCATCTAGCTTGTCTGGGATTTAGATGCTTGGCTTCTCTCAGGTACTGCAGGTTTTTGTGATCGGTAATGACTTTGTTGAGTTTGTTGAGCCCCCTCGAGGCAATGACGCCATTGCTCCAGTGCCAACTTAATAACCAGAAGTTCTCGGTTTCCAACATCATAATTCTGTTCTGCAGTAGTTAACTTCTTTGAGAAGTAGGGATGGAGCACTGGAAGAGTACTGTGGTATTGTGAGAGTGTGGCACCCACTCCTAATGTAGCAGCATCCACTTCCCAGATGAATTGTCATTATGGATCTGGATGGTGAAGAATAGGGGCAGAGCAAAAGGCGTGCTTGAGGTTAGTAAAATCCACGTCTGCGTAAGGGGTCCAACAGATTGTATTTTTCCCACCACGAAGTAGGGACGTAAGAGGGGCTGTGATCTGACTATTCCCTAGAATAAACCTGCGGTAAAAATTAGTAAAGCCAAGAAATCTTTGAAGGGCAATGACAAATTGGTGTAGCATGTCACGCAGAATCTCATTCATGAAGTTCTGGAATATGGAGGGTGAGTAAGCCTGGCCATACGGCATCACTCGATATTCATAGTGCCCAGTTGGTATCACAAAGGCGGTTTTCCACTCATCACCGTGTCGGATGCATATCAAGTTATCAAACTTGACTTTCTGACTATTAAGGACTCTATAATCAATACAAGGTCTAAGTCCTCCATCCTTCTCAGCAACAAAAAAGAAACTAGAGGCTGGGGGAGAGATAGAAGGTCTAATAAAACCCTGGCTTAAGGCCTCCTCCACATATTCTTTCATGGCCTGCTGTTCTGGCAATGACAGAGGATAAACTCAACCCTTGGGAAGCTTAGCACCAGGTACTAGATCTATAGCACAATCCCAGTGAAGATGGGGAGGCAGTTGAGTGGCAGCTTGTTTGCTGAAAACATCTTGGAATGACTGATAATCTCGAGGAATAGGGGTGATGGGGATAGTCTCTGGACTTTTTACAGTAGTAGAGCAGCACTTTAGTTCTGGAAAAGAGGGTTTCTCACAAGGTTTCAGACATTCATCTTTACACAATTTGCTCCATTTCAAAATCTCACCTGCAGTCCAATTGATTAAGGGGTTATGATGTGTAAGCCAGGGTCTGTCTAAGATTAGGTTGATGGTAGCATTTCGTAACAGCAGAAAACTGATATTTTCTGATTCTTTTCCAAAAAAGCAAAAGTCAGACTGAGGCAGAAGGATTCAGAGGCGTGGCAAGTTACCTCGATCTCCGACAAAGGAGCTACAGAGCCGTTTAGTTTTTAAAGCTGAGTACTGAATCGCCGTCAGGTGGTATTAATTAAAACTCAGGTTTGGGAGAGTGAGAGAGATATATATATAAATCAATTTGTTATTTATTTATTTATTTATTTATAAATCCAGTCCATATTCACTTTTATTATTTGGAAAACAACTACTGAACATATCCTTTTTCTTTCACAGCAGAAATCAAATCATGCAGAATTTGAATATTGTGAGGAATAGTTAAGGATGAAAGAATTTTCATGTAAACTGGATGGACTATTCATTTAAAAAGCTTTTGAACACAATCCTAAAGAAACCACAAAGGCTTATTCTCAATATTTTGAAACACAACAAGAAACAATATTGTATACACAAGATTTATTCAACAATGTTTGTCTAGTCTGCTGATCTAAAATACCCTTTTACAGTAGCTTACGTAACTTAAAAATATTCTCACACTGCTGCATCTAGAGGCAGGAAAATGGATCATCCCTAATGTTTTAGAGACCGGCCTCCCAATTGTGTCTCAGGTCCTCGTCGCCTGAGGGGTCGGCCCTATGTGTGAGGGATGAGTGAGCATTTGCTGCATGTTAAAATGGCTTTTATGCTACAATGTGTGTTTTTAATTGCCCTTGCACTGAAAACCCGGGGGCCTGGGAGAAATCACTCTGACTTTTATCTAATGTCCTATTAGAGCTAATGAACCTGCCGTTAACAGAGAGACAGAGCATACTGTGAAATCGCCTCCACCTCCAACCCTGCTGCTCACACCGGTAACATCCGGAACATGTGCTTATCTGCCAGCAGACGTACCGCCCATCTGAGTCTCTGCTAACTGTGCGAATTATAGCTTCCAAGAATGAGAGGATGATGGAAGAATATGGAGAGAATACAGTAGGTGGCAAGGCACAGCTCCTTAATGTGTTTCTGGGGGAACCGTAAGGATGGTAAATTTTAGAACACAGCAAGGCATATTACACACATATTAAATACATTTTAATCAACTTTATGTACAAACGTAATTAAACTATGGCTTCACAGCACACAAGAGAGCCTGTACTATTTTGCTGTAAGGAAGAAAGTATTGTTCACTATCATTTGCTATGTGCGATTATATATGCATATCTAAGATCCAAAGATTACGCCAGCTAAACATCCCTACCATCTTGATCCATCTAATATAAATATATATATATGTGTTTTTTTTTTATTTATTTATTTATTTTTTAATAGACAGCAAGTTGTACAGTTGTACATCATTAGTAATTACTACCAACACTGGAGCACCGCAAGGGTACTACTGTCATGAGTGCCCTCAAACTCCACTGGAGGGAACACGCTTCACTTCACCTCCCTTGGATTTAGTTTATATGGACTCAATTTCGCAACATGCACTGCACAATCACACCTGTTCACATTTTGTTAATCATCGCGTTCAGCTGCTGATCATCACCACACCCACTCACACTTAGTATGTAACTGTCACATTCACACACTGACAATTGTGAGGTATTGACTTGCTCAGGCGGTCTACCAAGTGTTCTATCTTTCTCGTGTTTATTTTGTATCTTTTGACCTCTGCCATTGTTTGATTTTTTTGCTGCCTGCCTTGAACTTCTCGCCTGTACTTTTGACCACGTCTCTGCTTAGCCTCCTCTGTACCTGTTTGCCTGCTGTTTTGACCCTGCCTATTTTCTCATAATAAAGAGTTTTGCACATGGATTCAAATGCTTCAGCCGCAGTCGTGACAGAAAACTTCACCTCAACTGGATCCAGCAGCTCTTCCAAAAAACTCCAGTCTGGGAAAGATCCAATGGAACAGCTCCTCACCTTCAGACAAGGCAAGCTATCCATTGAAGAGTATATTACCCAGTTTTATGAACTATGTTGCCGGGTATCATGGGGAGAGGTCATGCTAAAGGACTTGTTCCATCTGGGTCTAAATGAACCAGTTAGGTCATGGATACCTATGGGAAAATTTCAATCTAGTCTCCTGGACTTTTTGGAATATGCCTTTGTGATACAAAGGCATATTCTACACTTACGGTGATCCTTTCTGAGGAGGAGTCCGAGCCATTGCACAAAATGGCTGCCACACCCGAGCCAATGCACAAGAGGACTGCTACATCCGAACCACAATACATGATGGCTGCCGCAGCAGAAACACTGCACAAGATGAATGCTACACCCAAACCGCTGCACAGCTCACACCTGATTCGCTACCCACAATGGTGATCACACCTGAGTCGCTACTCAAGATGGCCGCCATGTCTTAGCCAGAGTCAGCGCCCAAGATGGCCGCCATTCCAGAACCAGTGGTTGCACGATCACAAGGGGTTATGGTGAAAGCCAAAACCTCTCTGTTAGTTCCACCGGTGGCTGCACTAGGCAGTAGTTCCTGTCACAGACGTTCTACTAGTGGATGCACGATCTCTGGAGATGTCGTCTTTAGTCGTGGATTCTCCGGAGATTCCACTGGTGGCTGCAAAACCTTTAGGGCAATCCACACGGATCGTTGACCCTTGCCTAACCCTGCCATAGCCATGAGGGACGTGGAATGTTCGATTCAGTTCCACACGGATTGCTGTCCACAGTATCCAAGTTCGGTTTCACAGTCACGGCCAGAAGAGTCGTTGTCTGTTTAATAGTCACGCCCAGCAGAGCCGTTGTTGGTTCTGGTTTTACAATCACAGCCAGCAGAGCCATTGTCGGTTCCGGTTTCACAGTCACGGCCAGGAGAGCCGTTTTCAGGTCCAAGACCCAAATTACAGCTGGGAAAGCCGTTGCCGGGTTCCAGCCCCGAATTTCAAAGTTTAGAATTTCAGGAGAACCATTGTCAGGTCTGGTGTCCGAGTACTCCTATTTTATTTAGCTTGTTTTCATTCCAGCTTTTCATCATTCAAAACAAACAAACAACCAGATAAATCGCGCTGTCCTGATAGAGTGAATTTGATTGTGGTTGGATGAGAAACATGTACTATTCCGACACTTACTAGTTTTAACACGATCCAGACTGTATAACACATAACACAAATCCCGTCACACGCTCCAGCACGAACAATATAGGAAGCGTCCGTGTTCCTGGTGTTGATTATAGTAAAGGCAGCGTTTCTATATAGCTCAAAAGCGCATTAAATCACATTCGTATAATTGTATTCGTATAATTTGATGTTGCTTTAATACTTTAAACGTTTTTTTTTTTACTTATTAGGCCTAATTTTCTTCTGAAGATGAAAGTTTGTCTCATTAGTAATGTGTTACTGCGCGCGGCGCCAACAGGATCACTGGATTTTATTTATCTTACAAAAGTGGAAACAGTGTACAATACTCTTTCAACAATAAGACATTATTTGAAACTATTTAAATATTTATTTTATTTGTGTACAGTCACTATAAAAACAGCTGCATTTCTTAAATAAAAGAAACAAATTGGACGCCGTGTTCTCAAGAGCGCATCACAAAAACTGAAAATCATTATGAGCTTTAGGCTGCTACTTGGTGCAGTTTTTTACTTTCATTTTGTTAATTTATTATTTCGTTCGAAAAATATATTTGGCATATGGGATTATTGTTTTATATATAGCTTTGTTATTTTTTTCTCTGTTGACACAATATGCTTGTGTTTATGTTTGTTTCTCGTTTCACGTGCCTTATGTGTGCTTGTTTTCATTCATTTTCTTTTGTTTCGTGTCTTTGATTAAATGTTCACTCCTTTGAACAAAATCTTGTCCTCATGCCTTCTCTCCGCGCTAAGGAAGCAAGAGCGCGACACGCTACACAGCTTCTTGTGACAATATGAAAACTGCTCAAGGCCAAAACATTTTTTGCCATACACCAAAACTTATGCAACAATTAGTTTTTTATGACGTCATTACGCACATCATTTTATCAGTAAAAGGCCAGTTGGATGGAAACAGGCTCGAGACAGCATATTTCCCTTTTTTTTTGCACAAATTCTAACACTTTCTAACACTTTATAATAACTACACCCTATGAATGATTAGTTAAGCATTAGTAAGCATTTATTTCATTCTTTATAAACCATTGTTCCAACATTATAATTCATTAGTAAACAGTTTACAGGTGCAGCTATAAATGCCTTGTTCTTGAGCATATATATAATGTTTAATAATTGTATTTTCATACTTTATTAATGATCAGATTATAATTTTTCTAATTATTATGTTATTTATTTACCAGTTATTTAGGAGTTTTCAGTGTTTAACAAAACCATTTAGTTATTAATGATTAATAAATTATTTAAACTTACATTAACAAATCGTATTATTCAGACACATGAAAATAGTTGCTCCTGCTGTAATTCATGATTAAGTCAGGTAGTTATAAAGCATTGAGTAGTTGCCAGAGGTCTGTTTTTGTGAGCTCATCTAAAGTGAGGACAATTTCTAGCTTTTAAAGCGTTTATAAAGCAGAGGTAACGGCTAATTTATACTCTAAACAGCAGCGTTAAACAAACACAACACAGAGGAATACAGAACACAGACATATTTTTTCAAGATGTAAAAAATTTAATCATACAACTACCCTTGATAAATGGAAAACAAACCTTCAATTTCATAGAAAAAAAAATGTAAATGTAAGTGTTTTTTTTTTGTTTGTTTTTTTTCATCTTGAAATGAATAGTTCTGTATCCCTCTGTGTTGTTTGTTTATTTATGTTCGGAAGATAACTGAGCCTTTAAATCTCCTCTGTACATTTAGATATGATTATAAACCAAGAACAAGGCGTTTATAGCTGTATTTATAAACTGCTCACTTATGACTATTAATGTTGGAACAATGCATTATAAAAGATGAACTGACTATTTACTAATGCTTAACTAATGATTCATAGCATGTAGTTATTATAAAGTGTTAACAAAATATCAGAATTTTAACGTCAACAAATTTAACATGTTGCATGTATTTAACTTGCTGATTCTTCATGCATAACACATTTAACACATGAAGTATGCGTGTAATAATAAAAAAAAGTGGTGTTTGTAAAAACAGTTTACCATAGTTTACAATGCACATTAAATTATATTTAATAACACTTAATAAACCAAAGATGTAAGGTACTCCTGTTTCTGCCTTTATTAATCATTTCATAAGTTTTGTTACGTTCATGTAAAATTGTATCATCTGAACATCACAGGTCAAAGTGAACATCAACTGACCGTTTAAAGATTTACGTCAGATAATGTGTAATTACTGAATGCTTTCTAATGACTAGAGACTGTAATCTATATATTAATCATTATTTTAGCCTTTCATTTCCATTTGTTGATACCATAAAAATACATCTGTATATCATGTTGAGGAAAAGCAAACATCTATAAAACACAAATAATGTCTTCAGGTCTCCTTTATTGCGAGGTGAACAACATTTTGGGGAGTTTGAAACCCCTGCCTTCTAAACCTCCTATTATAAAGCTTTGTTTTTTAGCATTAAAAATGATGTTTCCATAAATTCCAGAAGCACTTACAGTTTAATACAAGCATAAACGGAATTGCTCGAAATAATTAAAATAAAAGCATTTTGACTATTTGAAATGTTTATTTGATTTACATTAAAAGTTAAGTCAAACTTGAAATACTAAGGACAAAACATCACAGAAATGCTTAAAAAATACAAACAAACAGGTTACCCATTTCATCTGGTCTTTGTTCCTTTTTATGTGGTATTTGATTTCATACTCAGCATTTGCCCTCTTCTCTCTATTATCCTTCATATAATGTTTTTTTCTCAATCATTTTCTTGCAAACACTTCTCACCATCCGTTATCCTTTCCAAACTAAGGCACTTGCATTTGTTGTACATTTTTTTAAGAGATGGAGTGTTTTTATCAATTCATTTCATAGCAACTAGGAGCTGATGACCGTAGAGCGAAATGAGCATATTTTCCGTGCTCCTGGTATTGTCAGGTCAGACTGGGCACCTGTTTAACACTGATAAATGATATGGAACAAAAAACGGTCAAAAAAGACAAGAAATTTTTCAGTAACATAATAAACCACATTTTCAAATGTAGTGTTAACAATAAACATGTTCATCAAACGTCTGCTTGAAACCAGTCAAGCATGAATGTTAAAACATTTGACAATGATCGTAAGATATCTAAGCACCTTTGTCAGTGATATGAAAATACTTTGTTTGGGCAATACTGACATATAAAGTAATGGCGTATATATCATGGCTGTTCTGAGGTATTCCGTATGGATTGGTACTGCAAAAGGGGCTATTTTTTCCATCATTTTTTGCTAGAACATTCATGTGACAAATCAACTATGAAATGGGTGCCACTGTTCTGTAAACCTTAAGGCCAAGTGTTTCTCCTTGTTCTGCACAGTCCCTTTACTTATCAGTTCCGCAGTGCAGACTTCTACTCAAAGTCTATAAAAAAAGTGCAGACTGAAACAATAATAAAAAACAATAAAGTAGAAAAATAAGCATGATTTGTAGAGTCCTGTAGTGTTAGAAGAAGAAAGCAGACTGATAAACTAAAAGCTTGGAAACGGAACTCTAGCGTTAGGAAGCTAGTTTAACAAGTACTCCAGGCTATGCCATGTAAGCTCAAGCCGGCTACTTGTACGGATTCATAGTATGCGTTATAGATTTCGAATTCAATCGAAATTTCGACACTGCTCAGACATCACGTTTTGCATAACCTACAGCAAAAGCACAGAGCGCTTTGCATATTATATTGAGGCACAATATCATGGAGGCTGCGAAAAGTCATTTATATATTGCTAGTCACTTAAACCTTTAGCGATACATATAAGGTTTGATTAATATAAAGATAGGCAAGAGCCTTGATGTTCAGCGCTAACATATGAAAGCACACATGGTTTTCACCAACAAAAAGCAAGCAAACTAATTATTATGGCCTGTTTGAACTTGCAAAGGATGGAATGTCATTTAAAAAAAGGTACCCATAAATAAAGGATGTTAATTAAATAAGTTTACTTTAGGCAGCCGTGTCAAGAGTACCTAAGGTTTCTTGGTCAGGTAGTTGGAAGGGATCCAGCCCTCCATCACTGGACCATCGCTCACATTTTTACAAAACCACCAGCCGTTGGTACTTTTCTCCAAAACTTCGAAAACAGCGCCCTCTTTAAAGCCAGGCGTCTGCTCGTCTCCTTCAAAGTCCGCCACAGCTAAGTACAGCTCCTCTTTGGCCGGCTCCTTGATAAGAGGTGGAAGTTTGTCTCTCGGTGGTCCTGGTTTTTCGGTCTTAATGAGGGGCTTTGGTGGCACTGGGACCTTAGCCTTGGGTTCCTCCTTTTCCTTGTCTTTTGGTTTCGTTTTGGGTGGCGGGGGTCTGCTCTGAGGAGGGATGGCCGGCTTGGCTTCTGGCAAGTCTTTTTGGGGAGCTTTGGTGTCTGTAGGACTGGCTGGCTCAGAACTCTTCTTTGGTGGAGGAGGTCTTCTAGGTGCTACAGAAGGCCTCTGGGGAGGCTCTTTTGGTGCAGTTGTTGGTGGTGGGGGTTTAGTCGTTGTTTCGGGTGGTTCATGGCCATTTTGTTGTTTATTGGAAGATTTTAAATCTTCATTTGTTCTTCCATTATTCGGTGGAGTATCACTCTGCTGGTTGGGATCACTCGAGTTGCTACTGAGCTCTGGAAGTTTAGATGGACGAAGCTTACTCCGAAGGTTTGTGATGTCCAGCTCATTCTTGGCCGCTGGCTCTGGTTTGGCTGCAGGGGCGGGCTTTGGTCTGACCACTGGTTTGGGCTTGAGGAACGGAGCTGGGCTGGGCGAATCAGGCTTGTCTTCTTTCAAATCTACCTTGGGTTTGGGAGGCTGCTTGGGCACATGTTTTAGGTTAAACTTTTTCACCTCCTTGGCTGAGATGTTGTGGCCACACTCCAAGCCCATCTCATTGCGCAAGTAGAGCTGCTTGTTCTTCTCCTCCTTCTTTATCTCTGGGGGTTTGTCTGGTTTGACAGGAGCTGGTTTTGGGGTCACCAATGGGACGATGACTCCTGGGGCCGGTGGTTTGGGTGGGAGGGGTTTAGAAAGTTCTACTTTGGGTTTGTCCTCCAGTTCCATGCTCTTGTTGATGGATTCTCTCCTTGGCGGTAAAGCTGGTTTCTCTTCAGCCGTGGGTGAGGATGGAGGAGGTGGTAAGGGTCCTGAAAAATGGGAGCCGCCTTTAACTGCATTGGGCTTCCATTCTCTCAGCTTGGAACGGGTGGAGAAATCGGAGTTGGATGAAGGTTCGTCTGGTAGAGGTTTAGACCAACTGTTCTCAGAGTTGGTATTGTTGCTTGAGGTATCATCAAGCTTTAGTTGACCCATCTCACCAGGAAGCGGGGCCAAAAAGTTAGGCCTAGAGGCATTGCTGGTTTTCTTGTATTTATCAATGAACGTGACTGGAGCCCAGCCTTCTTTATCATCAATCTGAATGTACCACCAGCCACTAGAGTTCTTCTCAATGACCTGGGAGTAAAAGATACAAGGTAAATGTTGAGATACACGTGGGACATCCAGATGTGTTCATTTGAGAGCTATTCAAACATGAATGCTGAAGCTTTGCCTCCTGTTATACTTACTTCAACTTTCAATCCTGCCTGGAAGCTAATGCCATCAGGGATAGTTGTCTGAAAGTCAGCTATGGTGTAATACTCCTCCTCTACTTGTGGGGGCACTGGAGGCTTAGGCAGACTCACTCCTCGTGGCTAGAATAAGAGAAAGACCAAGAGTTAAGATGTCGAATATTGTGTGGTTCTCAATCCTCGAATTGTTGCTTCCTAGTTTCCTCGCTCCTCTATCCTCCAACCCAGTGGTCACCAGACTCTGTCCTGAAGGGCCGGTGTCCTGTAGAATTTAGCTCCTAAGGAATTATTAATATATGACTAATATTAACTTTATTTAACACAGAGGAAACTGTTACTAATAGTCATCCATAGGTAGGATAGACTAATTCACACACACAACTGTCAGCTCTCTCTCGATCGATCGACCGAATACTTAATTCAACTGATTTAAGTAAATGTGATCTTACCACACTTTCATCTCTTTCTTATCTGAAGCAGTCACAATGCAGAGCTAACGAGCTTGTAGCTTCACGTCAGGTGGTTCACGCCGTGCATTAAAATCATTTAATGTACCTCTAGCCGTCCGTTATTCATTATGCATTCATTCTTTAGCAGCAGTTTTTACGGCAATATTTAAATGACTCCTTCTTGGTGTCACACTATCGACAGACATTTATCCGGTGGAAATAAAGGATCTGTTTAGTCGTCTGTCACAGTTAGTAATGCGTGAAGTAGCCTCGGTGGTCCGTGTCTCTATAAGCACGTCATTTTGTTTTATTTTTTTTGTGTAACAGAAAAACTTGTTTTAGCCGAACCTTTACTGTTAATTAACCGTGATGATTTAAATCGTGCTTAATAGTGAAACCGGTTAATCGCTGCATCCCCTACTAGGTATACCCGAAACTTCCAGGCAGATGTGTTGAGGTAAGTTGGAGCTAAACTCTGCAGGACACCGGCACACCAGGATCAAGTCTGGTGACCCCTGCTTCAACCGGTCGAAGTCATCCATCTTGAAAGACATCTCAGGTTCTCAACTCTGGCCTCAAGGTCCACTTCCTGCAGAGTTTAGCTCCAACCCTAATCAAACACAACTGGACAAGCTAATCAAGGTCACTGGCAGGAAAGTTTGATCAAGTCTGGAGCCAAACTTCTCAGGAAATACTGGACCAAATAAGAAAATGAGCAGCACCTCCCTGTAGAATCTGGAAGAAAGAATTAGAACTATTTGAGATGCAGTTGTAAATGATAACCCTTACTATTGTAAGATCCCGGCGTGGTGGTGGTCTCTGCCGTGCTCCTGCTTCTACAGAAAAAAAGAGGGCAGCATTTAGAGGGCCACAATCTTTTGCCTGTTCCTGTTATGGTTTGCCAAAGTAGATCATCTGCATATTTATTTCATGCTGGATACTCATCCTGATGCAACCCAGCACCGAGAGTGCACTACAATCTAGTATGTAAATGGGGCTAATCAGGCCATTATATTTTTGAATGACAAAACTAGGGGTGCATTAGTATAATTTTTACCTCAGTTTTGCCCTGATATTTAGTTCAGTTTAGTTCAAGCGCCAAATGAGAGTAAAAATTGTTGTTGGCGAGTGTATTAAACTGTCAATCACCAGTTGGCCAGTTACTTTTATATAACTTCCAACTTCCAACGGAATGTTCAAAGCAATAACTCAGGAAACAATGCATGACTGCTGTTCCATGAGCGCCACCTACTGTCAGAGAGTGAATTTACATTCTCATGCAGCCTGTCTACTATGCTGCATAATTTCACAAACCTAAATTCAGACCTTAAAGTGTGCGTGAAATCAAATTTAACTACATTTATTTTATTAGTTCACATTACTGTTTTTGTGGTGATCAATTAATCCGTCAAAGTTGTTAGCCTTTGTAATCTTTAATCCAAATCTGAAAAGGCGCCCCTCGCCCCCCTCACCCCCCATTTTAGCTTACTGCGTTTGCTTTCTGAAAATGGAGAAAATCGGTCGCGCTGGTTCTCCTTGTTTTCCTTGTTGGCATTCTGTTGTTTGCAAGCCACATCTAGGTCATTAGTGCTGGCATGACCTGGAGCGCCAGCAGCCATCTTCTGACTGAGGATATCAGCCTTCTTCAGATAGGACGCTGGGGCCCAGCCCTCTTTTCCTTGGTATCTGTGGGGGTAAAGGGGACAGCGGTCTAAGAAAATGTTTGTTAAGTATTTTTTCTGAGGACATTAGCATTTAGTTTTACCTGATCTTCCACCAGCCTTCCAAGTTTTTCTGAATGACCTCAACAGTCATGCCTCTCTCCAAATCTATTTCATCTTGATCGCGTGCAGAGTATGGATAGATCGCAGTGTACTTTTCCTCTGAGGACACCAAAGGGACATTTGAAAAGTTAAGTGCTGTTCATGAACACATCCAACCACTACATCCCATTTACTTCTCACGCAAATGTACAAAAAATGTTTACAAATACAAAAATGTTCCAGTAAAGCTTGACAAACAGAAAGTGTCCAGTTGCTTGAAAACAATGGCTTTTTTTTTGACGAGTCGTTGAGCTTACCATGCTTTCAATGTTTTGCCAAAATTGTTGAAAACATGCAGTGGTAAATATAGTACTTTTTAACTTTTATTTAACAGAAAATGGCTTTTTCCTCTTTCTGTTTTGCTTTTCTGATGAATAGAGGAAGGAAAAGAGGATCTGATACTCAAAATATTGACAGCATAAGCATATCTGCTGGGAAACAAAATCACAATCTAAACGTAACATGAGTACACCAGGTTTGATCGTTTAATTGCTTATCTCTAATCATAGACTCAGTTCTTTGGCAGATAAAAAAAAAAAAAAAAAAACTTATTTTTGCCTTTCTCCATAACTTTTCATACTCATATTTTGGTCATACTATAGAAAATAGAACAGAATAAAAAAACTATGTGAATGTATGGGTCAATTTTTTTCTGATATAATTAACATAATAACTCAACAAGCTATATGATATAATGTATCAGTTTGAGTTACATGTTAAATTTTTATATTAGGACGGCAGGGAATGGACATCATGTAAATTGAGTAATATTGCAAAATTATTCCATGAATATCATTAATAAAACGTAATAATAGTAACTGATTTAATAATAACTTATTAACTAAGGTTATTATATTTTTGGAAAACAGGTGGAGTCATTCAGTATAACATTACAAGTCAATGGCTACCTGTCTTTAAGAATAAAAAGCGTCTTAAGGAACACAAAATTAATCCCTGTGGCTCTTCTATTGAGGTCTTATGAAGCTAAAGGATCGGTCTGTGCAAGAAACTATGTCCTACTTAAGAAAAGTCATCTAAATCTTGGATGGCCTGAAATGAACAACACATGTTAATTTTTGGGTAAACAATCCCTTTAATCTGTTCAAATTGTGATTGTGTTTGACCTTTATATTTAGAGCTTCCAGTCATGCATCAGTCAACACCATATGATTCACAGGGGCACTTCATGTGCTTGGGCAATTCAGTTTGCAAACCAGAAATGAAAAGTAAAAGGAATGTGTTGCTAAAAAAAATCTAATAAAAAAAGGCACCAGTGTTATGATTCCCTGACTCGTGCTGTGGTCAGTTCTACAAGGCGTACAGGCTGCAGCGCATGCTCCACATGCAGGGGTCACACATGCATGCGTCACAATAGAGTGATAAAGTGCTGTGCTATCCACCTTGGCCAAAGCCTGTGCTGAACAGATCCCCTAAAGTACGCCGGCGACCAACGTGCCTCGGCAGTGACCAGAATCTCCGGCACACTCCAGCAGAGAGCAAGCAGACACATGTGAATACCTTCAGGTCACGTCTCTTCATACTGGATATGCTAGTCTACCAAATATCTGATGGACTATTGACTCGAGAATAACTTGAACCTTCTCATTTCTCTTTCTGAGTAGCATCCGAGCAATACTGTCTTTCTAAAACCTTTGGTGAAGTGTGCAATTTTGGTGTTATAATACAAAAACAAGATTATTTGTACTCATGTGATGTACCTCATGCATGGATTTCCGTCTGGTGTGTTCTTGTTAGGGTGTTTACTTGGTTACCCAATTGATTCTCGAGTCTTTATGGCTCAGAAAGGTTCACAGTATATTTTTCATCCAAAAAAAAAATCAGATCCTTACAATTTCTTCATATAATGCAAGTGCAAAGGACATTTTAGTCAAGTAATTAAATCAATTTTCGGAGCTCATTAGCACATATTTGTTCCACTTGTTCCAATCATTTCTCACTTCTCATCTCAAGTCATTTTGCTTCTCAAGTCTTGATTTAACAATCTTTAGACATTGGCACTGAAATACAAGACACATATTGAAGGAGAACACTTTGCAGTGTGATCAGAAGGTGCAGTAAAAGTTGTCAATTTTCTGGTAACACTTTATTTTACGCCTGTTAGTAGCTTATTAGCATGCATATTACTAGAAAATTTGCCATTTATTAGTATTAATTAAGCACATATGAATGCCTTATTCTACATCCCTAATCCTACCCAGCACCTAAACTAAACTATGGCACTAACTATTAATAAGCAGTACATTAAGAATTCATTTAGGGAAAAGTTGTAGTTTATAGTTAAGAAGTGTTACCTATCTAATGTTTGTAAAAAGAACTACTCAAACCCTGAGCTGTTTTTGTGGTAAAATTAACGAAACGTAATGGACACATCCTGGAAGTTGTATTTCCAAACTTTAAAGCATGGCTAAAGGGAATTTAAAACAGAGAAATGTTGTAAAAGTGCCACAAAAAGAGTTTAAACTCCTGACATACTGTGAATGACTTACTTATAATATACTATAATATCACCTATAGTTGTCATTCTTATAGTTTCTGGATATTAAAACTAAAAAAAAAATGTTTTACACACTTCACCCGTTGAGAATAAACAGGAGGTTTTTGTTGCTGTAGCAGACATTTGATTCCAGTAAGACTGATGATGAGGAGCATTTGATGACAAGCAGGACTCTGTACCTTCTTCTGCTGGGAGTGAGAAATCATCAGGGTCATCCTGAACTTCCAGACACGTGGCTGGTACCCATCCCTGAGCGTCCTCCGTGCTGACAAACCACCAGCCTGGGAAATCAGACAGAGAAGAGAGAACATCAGAGAAGAATTCATTTCATCTAACAGCTCTCAACCATGGTCTTTGCTTCCAAAGTATACTATATAATACAAGTAGTGAAAGAATATTAACTCTAATTTGGTGCTTCAAAGACACCAGGAGAGCCAACTTTTCATTAGCTGTGCTCGTCATTTAATATTTAATACATGATGTGTGATGTACTGTACATTTGAAACAACCGACAGATACTGTAAAACCAGGATGTAAACTAATCTTTGTCAAATGTATCCTCTCTGCATATATGCAATGATTTATGTGATCCGCTTATTAGGTAATTGTCAATATGATGAAAAAAAATATATATATATTAACAAAGCTGTATATTATGAATGCAATTAATAAACCAATAATGAGCTTTCCTGGTAGTCTTCAATTCAATCACAAATCTATTCAGAAAACATAAATATAAGCTGACATATGAAAATAAAAAAGCACTAGGATTTCCACTGTTTGTATGACTCCAGTGTTTCAGTGACTTTAATGCAACTTGCATCTTTTAGCCAGTAGGAGGCGACAATTGACTGTCTTCATAAGTGAGCAATTAAATAAAAAATAATAATTAAATAAAAAAGGGTAACTGTAGCATTTTGGCTCACAATTCTGTTATTACTCAGAACTGCGATTTTATATATTACAATTCTGACATGCAATTACGAGTCAAGTCAGAATTGTAAGGGATCAACACACAATTGTCAGAAAGTTAGTATTGTTTGGCCTTGGAATTGGACTTTATAACTAACAATGATAAGTTTAAATCTCACACTTTGAGATTTACAAGAAATAATATTGTAATTGCAAGACAAATGCCAGAAGCGTGGGATACAAACACAATTGTGTCAAGTCAGAATGGAATGTTTCTATCCTGACTTAACAGGCTTGGATGAATAAAACGGTCTGGATTAATTCATGGCATAACAGATAATAACAGTGAAGGACTTGCAATTGCAAAAAATAAAGTCAAAATTGCATGTTCCGATCCCGCAATTTTGAATTTCATGTACAGTATGTCGCTGACTTAACTGGCTTGGATGAGTAATAAATGAATTGCATGACAGCCAATAAGAGCTAAGGCCCGTACCGGACTCGTTCTTCTCGATGACCTCCACCACCTGCCCCACGTACAGACTGATCTCAGAGCTCTCCTGCTTCTCGTAGTCGGTGACGGCCACGTACTGGTCCAGCAGCAGCGGGTCCGCGGAGGACGAGTCTCCTCCTGAAGAGACAGAGACAGCTATAGGCAGCTCTTCTGGTGTCCCAGCACCACCACAGGAGAGGAAAGACGCACACGTGATCGAAAAACATCAAAGCTGGACAGCCCCAGTGTTTAGTGACGAAAGTCTTGCAGGAAAACAAACCCACACCAAATCAGCAACACTGCTAATGTGGAACAGACTGGAATAACTATTGAATGTACCGTTTTAACAGCTTTCTAAACAAGAAGTCTTGATTATTCTGCAAAAGCACATTTACTATTACTTATTGGATTGTGCGTGAAGATTAGTTTGGTGATTCGTACAAAATCACTGAAGCAGACACTAACTGTGTTTCACCTCAACTCATTTGGCCATTTCTGTGAATGATTTCATGAAGTTCTCTCAAAACATCGCATATGCACTTATTTATGTGTATGTTTACACCTTAAAGTGATATTACACCCGAAAAGGAAGTTCTGTTATCATTTACTCACGCTCATGTCGTACCAAAGCCAAAGATTTTGTTCATCCTCAAAACACAAATGTAACCCTGGACCACAAAACCACTTATAACATTTACATTACATTACATTACATTTGTTGAGATTTATACTTTTTTTAAACGAGTTTTCCATTAATGTATGGTCTGTTAGGATTCAAATCTGGAATCTGAGGGTGCAAAATAAATCTAAATATTGAGAAAATTCAAGTTGTCCAAATAACGTTCTTAGCAATGCATATTACTAATCAAACATTAGGTTTTATATATTTATGAGATTTTATAACATAAAAAAAATCTATCTATCTATCTATCTATCTATATATATATATATATATATATTTGTGGTTCAAAGATAAAGTAGATAGACATAACTGAGTCCCAGTATCACTTCATATGTTTGAAATTCCTCCTTTTCTGTAAAATGGGAAAAAGAAGGAAGAAACAAAATGAAAATAAGGTTAAATAAATGTTATCCTAAGCATCCTGACAAAAGTCCTCTCTTCTTCTTATTTTGAAATCATTCACAGATAAAGTGCCATTTCTACTGAATTCAACACAAAAGCTGCACATTGCCTAAAGCATTAACGACTACATAAATCACAGACATTATTATAAAATCCCTGACAAACATTTTTAATCACAAGGTTGAAGAGAGCACATTCGATTCATAAGAGCTCAGAAAACATACATCACAATATAAAAGATTCTGATTTAAGATGTCAACTTATGCACATTTGACCAGTATTTGTATTTGTTTGGTGTACTAGGTGCTGCTCTCTTATACCTTGTGAAGAAACAGCATTAATTATGGATAAAGCACTACTACCATACAGGAACACTAGGACTGTTACCATACATACTACCTGCTAAACTATCCGCTAACTAGTAAACCACCACCACACCGCCATGCACATCACACAGGGACGGAGCACAAAGCTGAGCCCTTGCCCACCTAAGAGACGCCCCGCAGCGCACCTGGAGGGCTCACACACACAGAGCATGGCTAAGCAAGTATCTGTTACTACCTCTCTTTATGAAAGAAGTTGCTCGCTCCACAATGCCTGATGAGGGAACACGAATGAGAGCAGGAGTGAGGGAGAAGGTGGAAACGTTCGGGTAACAAAGGAATGAAAGCATCCACAGTAAAGGGTGAGAGACCAAACATCTATGTAGTGTGTGGTCAGCAGAGGGCACACTAACCACTGTTAGATCCAGCTTGATTCCAGTTTGCTTACCTGACTTCTTCTTCCCACTCGGTTCCCTGTAAATGAACACACGCAGGTTACACAGTCATGTTCTATGCAATCATATTTTTCTAGTGTTGTCAAACGTTCATCGTGATTAATTACATCCAAATTAAATGTACATATGTACTGTGTATATTCAGTATGAACACACATGCGTGCAAATGTTATGTCTATGTATTAAAGGTTTTTACATGAATATAAATATATACATGCAAACATTTTCTAAATATGTCTTTATGTATAGATAATAAATAAACACAGCACGCACACATATTATGTAAAAATTACAATTAAATCACAATAAATTTTTTGACCAGTTCTAATCTTTTCATTCATGACATGCTACTTTTGTGTGTTTTTTTTTATAAACTACTATAATTGTTGCTATTATTTTTTTGAATTAGATATTTTTTCTATTGTAATTTTAGTCCAAGTTTTAGTAATTAGTTTCATTGTAATTTTTCTTATATATATATATATATATATATATATATATATATATATAGTTTTATATTTTTTATTTTAGTACTTTAACTTCAGATGAAAATTAGATTTTTTAATATTATATGCATAATATACAAATGATTTTAGTATTTTATTGTTTATTTTCAAGCCATGTTGCTATTACAATATTGCATTTGATTATTACAATTTTTAATAAAACACCATAAAAAAGGGTGTCTACACACTTTTTTTTTTTTTATCCTAATTGTTAATTTAGTGAGCTGTAAAGGCTAGTGGCTATTTATTTGATTTATTGATTTATTGATTAACTTCTCAATATAAATGAAGGCTCATTAAGTGGACTGTTTTGAATGTGTGTGTGTTTGCGTTGCATGGAGCGTAAACATACTCTTTTGGTGGATTCAGGTCTTCAGGACGCGTCTCGAAGAACACACGAACCTCCTCACACTGAGAAATATACACTGGCAGCTGGATCAGGGCCTGAGCCGGAAAAAATATACACTATTAAAATGACACATTTAGGTTTGTGGCATAGGTTTCAGAAAAAAAAGAAAGAAAAAAAGAAGTTCAAATTTATAATTGCTTTCTTCTACACAAATCTAAAAAGCATGTTTAGCACCTACATTTTCTTTATAGCACTGAATGCAAAGGTCAAATAAAAGCAGAGTCACATTTACACTAAACAGCAACCGGAAGTCATGCATTTTTTCAGGTTTTATTCTCATGTATTTTATGCAGGGCATTGCACGAGGGCAGAAGGGCTGTGTGTTTCACTCAGCATTGCTTCAGCTCTTCAGATGCAGTCCCACATCTAATAAAGCTGCAATGTGCCTCCTGGCCGACAGAAGATGCTTTTTGCCGTTGTATATTTTGGCAGAGGAGCTTTAATTTAATAAAGCGGAGTGCTGCTTCAGTATCCTTCAGACGGACGTCCTTTCTGAGTTATGACGGCTGACCCGACTGGAATATTAAAATTTGCACGCCCGGATGCATCTGCTCAGGGTGACCTTTTCTAACCCGGCTTTTAGACAGAGCCTGGGCCAATTTCTCACAATTGCTTTTGACTGGACAATTGAGCCCCGTGCTTACTTTTCTTAATGAAGAGGGTGTTTTGATTGCTTGTTTTACTAAGATACGGGACGCAGCTGATGACTGGTCTCTCAGCTTTTGTTTGCAGGAAGATTGGACGGATATGGATCCTATTCGTGTCTGTTTCCATGGATCAGATGTGCACAGATTGATGCCTCCCCTGGGTTCAGTACCTGACCTCCTGCTCATTAGCATTCCCTGAAGACACTGCTATATGGAGGCCAATTAGAGTAAATGCACTCTATTGGGTGGGTGCATTACCTTGATTGTTTTATGTGTGAGTGTGTGTGTGGCAGAGAGAAAGAGATGAATGTTTGTCTATATCACCACAGAAGGGCATGCACAATGTTCATAAAAGAACAGATAATTGTTCACTATGCAGTATTTGCTGTGTAACACCAAATTCTGTGAGTCTTAGCATTTAAATACCCTCTTACTATACCTCAAGTATAGTGTACATATTATTGGAAGATATCAAGTCTTTTTGTATTGATATTGTATTTTTGGGAATTGTGTGTCATATTTTTTTTTTTTTTTTTTTTTTTTATAAAAACAAACAAACATGTACATAAAATAAAATTCAGATAAAAAACAAAAAAAACAACTAGAGTACTATTGGTTTCCATTTACCCAACAATCAAACATCTTAACAACATTTCTGACCTTTCACCTCAATTACTCTAGATCCGCTCCAGCATTTAAAAAGTGAACGGGTCAGCTGACGCTCATTAACTCCCTGCTGTTAATCCACATGACTGCAGCATGCATCACATGACCTCCACTGTCTGATTGACATCATCAATGACCTGTCATAAATCAGCGACGCTCAGAGAAAATCAATAGGTGTGTTCGAGATGCACTACACTAGCCTGCCACCAGCTGACGAGAGCAGCCCCTTGCAGTCAGGGGAGGAGTAAAGAGACGGCCGCCAGGTTTCCATCTTGGTTAATAGCATCCTTATGACGGGAAAATTTTATATACATAAATGTAGATATCTAAAAATGAAACCAGCCTTTCATGCGTTTCATAATGAGTTTGTTTTGTATACAAAAGCCCTTAAAATGATGAAAAAGAAAATTGCAATAAATCTGTTT
>JAUCMU010000046.1:15344928-15368850 GCA_032275025.1 Enteromius treurensis | reverse complement strand
ACAGAAACCATTAAATACATCAGTGAAAACAGTTATATTGAGAATTTGGGTGCATTAAATTACATTATGTGACTACATAGAAGCAAGATAATGTGACGCACAGACGTAATAAATATGCAAATTGACGTATGACGTCATCTAGCGACATCTAATGACTTTTCAAGCTGGCCTACAGCAACCTGTAGCCCAGGGCCCCTTGCCATGTTAATCCGGCCCTGCAGATTCCGCATTATGATTTGTCGGATCTCCTGTCAATCAAATTACTGGTGAAGGGGCAATTACTAAAGGAAGTCGTGAATTTACCAAAACAGCGATTTACTAACTTCACCGCATTAACAAAAACTAGTTTGTGACTGCTATATTAAAATCCCTAACCTATACTTATTATTCACCAGTATGTGTCATACTCTTACGATTGATGTGTATGTTAGGTGAAGTGGGACGGTACATGTGTGTTTGGAGAGAATTTTCGCTAAGTGAATTTGCTGTAATTTTACAATTAATTGAAATAAAAATGTAGGAATTAGGATTTTTTTTGTGGCTTAAAAATGTGTGTCTAATGACCAAAGCTGTTGCAAATCCTCTGCTGGTCAGAGATCTTCAGTCCATTTCTACATCAGTATGACGACTTCTCCTGTGGCAGCACTAAAAAAAGCTCATCTAGTTCCTGCCACAAATACATGTTGATCTCTCCATCTACTAAGCTTTCAGTTCTGTATATAACATCAAACTCAGAGCTGGCATTACGTCTTCAGGGCTTCATTGGCAAAGAATGGGCACACTGGTTCAGTTTTCCTAAAGGACGCTAATATTTGGATCATCACAGTATTATACTGGAATTAGCACAAAACTCACCTGAAGGTCGAAAAATTTACTGTAGCGCCTGAAAATGATCTCAGTGCTGCCATCAGACCAAGCCACTTTGATGATGTAAACCTAGAGTTAAAAAAGAAAGAGAGTTAGCGTTAACCTAGAATTATTACACACACCTCTTTTAATTTAGTTAAGATAACTACATCAGTTTTTTTGACCCTAAATAATTCCAAACCAGTACTTTGTGTCTTTTCCATGCAACTTCAATGACTGAAGACCAGAGCTGGTTACCAAGAAAACAGCTTATTGAAATAGCCTAGTTTACTAGAGTCTTCCATGTCTTTGTGATATGATGTATTCAAGTATCAAGGTTCTTAATTTATGTAATCTAACATTTATTCAATTGTTATACATTATCCAACAGTATACAATTACACATAAAAAAAATTATAATAATGTAAATTAAATATTCAACTTTTTCAGCACGATTTGTGGAGGGAGGGGGTAAAAAGTGCATTAAAAAACAACAACAAAAAACGACAATTAAAATATAAATAAATCCAAATTTGTTGTGCTTAATTGTAGGGCTGCACGATTTGCCCAAAATATTTTCATTATGTATCAATATAAATTTATTATATCATTTAAAAAATGTAAATATAAACAATATAACTACTACTAATAATAATAATAATCATAAATTTGCATTATTTTTATTACCACTAGAAGTAGTGAAATCTACAAAAAATTTCGAAATATTACTATTATATTTCACCATAAAATTGTGAAAAACAAAACAAAAATTGTATATATATATATATATATATATATATATATATGTATATAAAATTGTATTGCACATTTTTCTTTTCAATCATTGACCCTTATTTATTTTTTTATTAAAATAAAATAAACTGCAGGTAGCCTAAAGCTCGTTGATAAAAACATATTCCTAACCCTGACCCTATGTGAAGGTAATTGGAGAATGATGTAAGTTAAACTGAGAGCAGATGCAGGGACAGAGTTTTACTATGAACGAGCGGCTGATGTGTAAAAACACTCTGAACTGTTTATTTGATCAGCTTTTGCACTAAAACGAACAGCAATTTCTGTTTTATTTCTATTACTCTCTTTTTATTTTTTCCTAAATATGAGCAGACATAATATTGATGCATATCTTAGATCAGCTTCCCATTCACCCAGCTCTAACTAACCGTCAGAGTTATCTGTTTATCTCTCTTGAAACAGTTCAAATGTTGATGTTCTGACGTTAGGCTGCTTACATGAAGTCTGTTTTTCACTCCTCCGTCTGTAGTAGAGGGGGAAGGGAGTATTTCGTTCGTAGGAGAAAGGGGCTGTCTTCAGCAGTGACCTCCTTGTTTGAACAATACTTTATTTTCTCATAGAATAGCCTATAAGGTTGATTTCCCACACATCTCAAACCAAGGCTACTGTATTGATCAGCACGACTCAATCCAATGTTTTATAGAGCGTGTGTCGCAGGCTATTAGAGATGCTTACAGTAATGGACTTGCCTTATTACAGTGTATTCTGACAGAGCAACACTAGTTCAGGATAACGATGTTTAATGACTCAATGAAAGCTGGATCACAGGAGTGACAAAAAATTAACGCAAACGGGCAGCTTTTGAGTTCATTTTATGAAATGGCATAAATGGTGGCTTTATTATTTAAAACTGAGTGATGCATACTGACTGGAAATGCAGAATGAGAATACAGAAGCAGAATGAAGACTAAAATGAGCTCATGACGTTGCAGTCAGCCTCTGTTCCTGGAGCTCAACATCAAGGTCATGGCTTTGATTCCCAGGAACACACACACACACACACTGGCCAAATGCATAACTGTAATTCACTCTGGATAAAAATGACAGTCAGATGCATTCATTTGAGGGGGATTTTCCAGCCTCACTTCAGCTCAGACGGCATGCATTTCCCATTTCTGACAGTAGATGCTGATGCACATTTTCCAACCGGTATACTAAAGCATGCATCACAGATTCTTCAGAGTGGGGATTTATGAATTTAAGGCCTAACGTTCATAAAGTGCAGGTCAACAGTACAGAGACTGTCCTCAGTAGCAGATGAGATTATCTGTGGTAATCTGTATCTGTAGAGTAATGTTTGAAATGGTGTCAAATATGTTCAAATGCTTACAACCTCATGGGGCCTGTAATAAATAAATCTATAGTCAACAGAGAAAAAATATATATTTTTTGTATTTTTACTGTGCATTAATGAATTGCTTTGTATTTCTAAATATGCACATATTTCAGTGCTGACATGTTTTTGTTTGTGTGTGTGTTTTCATGAATCACACCCTGCATACATCCAATTAATAAAAAAACAACTCATATGAAAATATACTAGTGCTTTTGAATAGTACAGTTTATTATACAGTATATAATATAGTATTTACAACACTTAAAGAATGCTACAGCATACTGCGGTGTAAACTACAGTGAACCGATAATACTATAGAATACTTTAGCTTTAAATACAGTAAACTGTAGTGTATTGTAGTATAATATACCCTATAGCTGTAGGGAACTTAGTACAATATTGGGTAAAGTCATTACTATAGTTGTTACAGTAAATTACCACAGAAACTATAGACTTACCACAAATTATACCTAAAATTAATTTAAGCACTTTACTAAAGCAATACTATAGTGTTTACTATAAAGTACTATAATATTTTTGAAAAACAATATTGTTAACTTGATTGTTTTCATTAATCTTTTGATTTTGAGAGTGAAATATGACTGGGACATATATTCGACAGCCCTGTTTCAAAGTAGATAAAATAAAAAGATTTAAAAATTGAGCACAAATCACACTGACAGCCTTGAGCTGAAGTGGCTTACAGAGTGTATAAGTTTTCAAATTATGTCTATTTTGTGTCAAGCCAGTGGTTTATTTTTATTTTTACACTTTTCTACGGTAATAGGTTATAACAGAACAAGTTACTGCTAATCACATCATCAGTATCGGCCTGGAAATGCATCTCAAATTATAATTCACTTCACATTCCTGTTTAAAGCTTATATGAATGAACCAGTTTCTACAAAGAATAAGCATGTCCTTTAAGAAGAAACAAAGCACGTCTAGTAAACCTTCTAACGTTTCAAAATGATCTGCAAAAGATTAAATGAAATACACAAAAGTTTGGCTTTGCCAGACTGGGAAAAAAACAAAGCTTTGGCAGCCAAAACAGCACATAATAACAGATCCCTGCAGAGAGGGGTTACGGGTGTTGAAGGGTGTTTTAACTTTAAGGGTGTGGTAAACAGGACAAAAGGCCCTGAGAAACACGGAGGAGTCACAGCAGCTCAGCAAAGTCCTCCAAATAAGTTCCTAAAAACCCTCTAACACCCTCAAAACTCACATAGACCTCCATATATGATCTGCACACATATAAACACACATATGCGCGTGTAAGCTACTAAGTGTCTTTGTTACATGCAGATGTGAAAACATCTGGATTAAGCCTGATAGTACAGTATAGATGACTTACAACCCACTGCTTTCTGCAGACATTATCCGACACTTTAGCTGTTTAATACTCTACCACAGCTGAACAGAAATACTTTTGGCGTGTTGTGCTGATGTGTAACCTGATCCTCCTGATCGCATCTCCAGCCTTTCTTCGGACAAACCAGCGAAACAATCTCAAAAAACACAACACTAAACACTTTCATTACGTCATTAAAAGTTAACAAAAGATCTTTAGAGATGTCCACTTACATAGTGTTTGTTGGGGTTTCTTCTCTTTTGCACGTCTTGAACGGTTACTTCTTGTACAGTCCGCCGTGGCATGTTGCAATAATCTCAGACTTCTAGATACACTGTAGCGTTCTTTCCCGCGGCAGAAAATCTAATCAAGTTTTCCGCATTGACTTCTGCTCATTCGCCTTTTTTTTGTCTGTCCGTTTCTGCGGGTTTATAGTCCACGTCGGATTTCCTGCAGTCTGGACCGAGAGAACTCCCAGCCTATCCCAGCTCACCGACTTTAATTTAATTAAAGCCCAACGCAGTCGCGCATTCTACTATTGGAACGCGTGCTCATGAATATTAAATACGCACCTCTACGTTCGCCGAATAACCTTAACTGATTGGTTCAAAGGTAAACATTGGTAAGTGGGCGTTTGCTGGCTCCGAATTAATTATGACGAATGACTATCTTATGAATATTAATTAGGGTACGTGATTTGACGACTACAGGCAACGCCAGAACACTATATTAATATTCATGATTAACCCCTAGCCATAGTACTTTTCGTCATTTCGCTAATCCAAGACAAACCCGGTGGGACAGTTTAAAGGTAAAGCGCACAATTATTTACTTTGACATAAATACAGCTTTCACTTTCTATGCGTATTAGAGTTCCAATTTTTATTTATTTATTTATTTATAATCAATAAGCATTAGCTGTGTGACAGTAGGAATACCAAACACAGGGCCTGCCATAATATGATTAATATTTTTTATTATAATTTATTTATTTTTTATTTACAATCAATTACACACATCTTTTGGGGGCATGACTATTATGGTAGGACATATAAATATTCATCTGTACAACAAATTAATAAGCAGTGCGACACAAATTGTAATTTTATATTTTGGATGACACATATCTCAGTATACAAGTAAAACGTTAGCCAAGAAAACTGATGCTAGAAGCTTTATAAAATGTCATATGGTGGGCTGCTGTCATGTTGCCAGTCTGTTTGTGTGGTAGTTACCATGTGGAGAATACAAATTGAGATTTAATGGCAAACTTGGATGCCGAAACACAAATTTCTTAATGTCTTCTTATTTGAAAATGCTATAATTAATTTAATTCCAAATCTATTTGTAGGTCATAGTCTGAAATGTCTCATTTCACAACATTCAAATATGAAAAAAGACATTAATTAACTAATTAATTAATATCGAAATGAATGAGAAGGTGTGGAGTGAATATGAAGATAAAAACAAGAACCACAACAACAATAAAACATGTCATTGTTATTTCCCTATTGTTCTGTAGACTCATGCTGCCATCTTGTGGTACTTTTTTTCCAATTAAAAAAAAGATTACATACAGTATATATTATTCTATTGCTTGTAAAATGGTCGGTTTGTCATGTTATGTCAATGAAAATGAAATGCCATGCGCTATAAATCCTAATGAAAGCATTACGAAGTGCTATAACTGACTGAACGCACTGATTTAAACCCTGATTAAATGCACGTCTCATATGAAGGGCGAAGGATCAGAGCCGTCACACATCTGAAGCTCCAGGTGTGAGGTGATGCCAGAGAAACGCTCCTGTAGAGGTTACAGGTAACCCATGGCCTCTTTCTGGACTACGGAGCTGAAGTAAACATACGGACGGACGTTGAAGATCTTCACACAGAGTACTGAGGAAAGATAAAGAAATAACTTTGGGTCATAGACAAATAAACATGTCTAGATCAATACTAGTGTAAAACGCAAGTGTCAAGTCATTCAATACGTAATGCAATGAAATAGTTACTTATTGACAAGCACAGTATCATACACCTTTGTTGTAGAGTTTGACACCATCATATTGAACAGAGTCCCCCGCTGCTCTCTCAACAGGACCACCCAGGCTTCCCGAAAAAGGAGCTCTGATGATGCCATAATCACCACACACAATATCTATTCCCTTGTGGATGCTCCCATCTCTGAGGACACAAGATAAATAATGCAGCTCAAAAAGCCAAGGAGAAGCAAGAGTAAGCTACTGTTCTGTAAAAAGTTTAAACACACAGAAATGTTTTGATAGCTCCACAGGAGCACAGTGTTTATACTTTTCATGGAATTAAAACGATGAATGGCTTGTTGTCTCTGCACTTAATACAACATTGTTAAGAAAAATGCTCCTACTTTATATTAGGTGACCTTAACTGTGTTCTTACAGTACATCAGAAAAATAAGTGCAATGTACTTATTGTGTTCATATTGTATTGTTAGGGACAGGTTTGCTAGTATGGGTAGGTTTTAGGGTGTAAGAGATGGGTCAACAGTGTAATTATACAATAAAGGTAACTACAGAAATGAATTACAGGTGTGAATGCATGCAGGTATATTTGAAAATATAAGTACAATGTAAAACATGCATGTACACAATAAGTGCTTTTATCAAATGATGACCTTAAATGTAAGAACATAGTAGTTAATATAAAGTAGGACCAAAAAATAATAATGTTTGAGCAATTAAAACTAAATTGTTAAGGTGTCATTGTTACAGTGCAGTTATACATTAAAGTGAATAATATTAATATACATGCACTTATTATATGGTTATGATTATATGATTAGGGTTTGGCTAAGGGTTACTTTCATGTAATTATGCATAATTGATTGTTGCTATAATAGTTTTATGTAACAAGGACACCTTAAAATAATGCCTAGAAGACCAAAAGTGCCCATAGTTGAAGAAACCATTTAATTATATGTTTTTTTAAAAAGGTAGTGATTGTTTAATAAAAGCAATTATGCTCTTAAGGTTGTGTTGTTTATGAATATCCACGCCATGTACTACCAAATGTCTTTTAGTTGTGATTCATTTTTACAATAGAGCACAATTTCTCATACCTCATCACTTTCTGTGTAATAAAATAAGCTCAAGGTTGCCAGATATGCTTTGTAACTTGTGACATTTCAGTTTTTTATTTATTTATTAATTAGGTGTAATGTATAATGTCTGCTGTACCTCCTGGAGTGAAAGGTACCGCAGCCGTATCTGTCACAAGCTCTCACTCTGTTATGATGAGTCCCCCACACAGAGGACTCCACGCCACAGCTCAGCTCAAAGAAACCAAGGAGCAATGGACATCTAGTCAAAAAGTGCAAAATCAGACCTGGTGCACAACACTGGCGTGAGTTCTCTTCTCTACGTTTATGCTTCAGGTATCTGCCCTGACAGATGTAGATATTACTCTGACAGACACCTCCAATGCTGCTGCAGCCCACGTCATCTCTTGGCCTGGCTCATCTCGACCAGTTTAAGATCTCTCTGCCTTTTCCAATCACGGTCAGTCTCTTATCAGACTGGGAGAGTTTCATTCTCTCCCCCTGAACTTTCTTTTTTGCTGTTTTCTTGTCATTTTCAAGGCACATACAGAGAAACCCTGCAAGAAACGATACGGATGCATTCCTTAAAGTAAAATTCTTATACTGTAAATAGTACCAAAATGATAGATTTAAGTGCAGTCTGACCAGTGTTTTATTGCCACACTCATAGAAATAAAAGTACAAAAGCTGTCTCTGGGGCAGTACCTTTTCAAAAGGTACATGTTTGTACCTAAAGTGTCTATTTTGGTACTTTCAAGGTACGTAGTGCTTAAAGTGTACATATTTGGTACTGCCCCAGTGACAGCTTTTGTACCTTTATTTCTGAGAGCGTATAATAAAATGATTATGACTTGACAGACGATATATTTTGAAACATCTCAGCTAACTTCTACATCAAATGTGTTGCCATTGATGTCAAAAATTTCTGGTCACATGACTCATGAGAGCCAATGATTTTTGGCATTACTGTCTCATTAATGAATACAAAGCATGGTATGGTAAAAAACAAAAGACAATACAACTTCAACATAAATTTAACTCTTTTGTCCCTTAAGTATTTTTCCACAGTGATTGAAAAAAAAAAAAATAATTATAACCCAGCTATGCAACTTTGATTTGAATTGTATAAATGAATCGTAAATAATAACACAACATAAAAATACTGAATTTAAGTGAATGAGTTTAAAATAAAATACAATACAGAATTTCTGAAGTTTACAGTAAAACGTGAATGTGAATATGAACAAATATCAGCAGTTTTGGAGGTTCATGCTGTGGAGGTTTCAGGAATGGATTGTAAAGCCCTGCTGTAGGGAACAATTATTAGCAATGCTTCGTGAAAGTGGGCGATCGCTGCTGAACTCCTTCACTGTAGTTTTTGTTTCCGTGGTAACAGTGACTGTCTTCTATGACTGGGGATGTTGTATAAATGATTTTTGAGAAGCATGCACTATCACTTAATAGCCTCAGAGCTCATGGTAGATCTGTCTTGAAAGGTTTTATACATTATAATTAAAATTCTGTCTTCATAGAAAAAAAAAAGAGGTATGTTTAAAAAAATACAACAAATGCATGGTTATAAACCAAACATAGCATAACATAAAAATACACAGCTATAATGCGTGTTGAAGTTTGATTGTCTTCTGGCAGATTAGTTTTTTAATTTCTTTTCCCCAGGCATGAAAATAATGAATTGGCCGTCTGTAAACCTGGCATTCAAAGCCACCCTGTGTTCTGGCAGTTTTTCAGACCGAAATGAGCTTTGCTTTTGTATAAGCGCCTCTGAGAGGGCAATTTTTGAACGTTTTAAAGGAAATCTGCATAACAGTCACGCTGCCTCAGACGTTCTTTTTTGGCCCAAATTTTATAAAAAGTGATGTTTGAGCATTGTGTAACCTTGTGTGAAAAAAAAAATGAAATCTCCCCCTCCACAACAACTGTCAAATCTCACATTTTTTGAAAAGGACAATATGCACATTCTACAAACGATCTTCTTCTGTGCCTCCCGGAAGGAAAAACACAACCAACATTCAGCTTGCTTAGAATTTATTCCTGCAATACTTCGGAAATATTTTTGTGTTCTTTACACGAGGTTAGGATTTAAAAAAACAAAAAAACAAAAAAAAAACTTCATGACAAATTGCAATAATCTTTTGTCTAATGATCCATAACACACATCTATTCTTGGTCTTGTTCAACAGCATGTGTGTAATTATGAAAGTCAGTAAGTGGAAAGACTCATTAATCACAGCGTTATTGCTGCATTACTTCCTCAGTCAGCCTTTAGATTCATTTGATTCCAATAAAACGTGTCCACTCACAAGAATAAATCAGTGTGTACACATATACATCACAATGTGCTTCGCTACATGCTGTTGGGTCATTATGGTCCTCTTTTTGGTCATTTAGGACTCTAAAGTTGGCTTCAATTTAATATAAGGGTGTTTCTCCAATTATGATCACTTTCTTAAATCTGGGATCTATCTACTTCTCTCTGCACTTCAAGAAAATATATGGAAAAGGCACAGGTAACTTACCTAAACACTGTGCATTAATGCTGAAACACAACACAATGCAATGTGTATTCAAGATTCAGCTAAAGCACAAACATTGGGTATTGGAACCTATCAGCTCAAAATTTCAAATGATGTTTGTGGATAGCATCACTGTAAAATCCAATAGTATACCTTACTTACCTTTTCTTAGTTGTTATACTTACTAGGATTCATTAAGTAACAGATAGTTTTTGACGAGTAAAATGACTTACTTGCTGCTATGAGTAAGAATATTCAAGTAGCCACAACAAAACTAATGACATTAATAAAGCAGTGAGAGGCAGCTGTGCGCTAAGTTGTTGCTAACGCACAACACAGGAAGATGGAAAATTTCCCCATGTCTGTTATATTTCACTAGTTGAATTCACTCGTTTAACAAAGTTATCATCAATGTTGAATTTTCAATACCACTGAACATCACATGTCACATAAGATTTTCCTAAAATGTTTTATTTTTCCCTTCTTTTTTCCCTTCTTTTAATTCCCTTCTTATAGTGATTAGGGTTCCCTTTGGTTGGACACTCAGAACTTTATCTACATCGTTATATTTTTCTTCCTATTAATGCAGTGACGCAACATGAAATCAGACTCATTTGGTTTCAAAAGGAAGAAAAGTAATAAATAGGTTGCTTAAAACAGGTGACCTATAACTTAATTAATATATTATATAGTGACCTTATCTTGTTCTAGTGATTTTTCTGAAGTTTTGAGTTTCATAATCATTCTTTTACACTTTTGATGTTTTTCGTAAATCACTTGTATATTGGATGATATAAATCTGAATTTAAGTGGAAATTTGCTGAAGTCACACACTGACAACATCATTCAGCATGCGTATCACAACAATGGTAACAATTAAATTAAATTCACTTTCATTAATTTTATAAAAAATGTATTTGCCCTTTTTATTGTGCTACTACTGACACAAGACAACAAATTGAATCTGCAAACTAACACAACAACAAATGTAAAACAAAGCAATTACGCAATTTTTTTCTGCCGCAATGCACTCTGGGAGTCAGTGAATAGCTATACTAAGTCAGTGAGTAAACCTAAAGTAAAGGATCAAGTACACCATACAGTTCTTTTTTAGTTACTATAACTCTCATTTAAGTAATCTATACTAACTAAGCAATTGTCAGTACAACGTACTCCTTCTATTTCATTTTACTGAGTTTTTTTAAGGTAATCGGTTTGCATGCTTTTTTCAAGTAAGCTCAACTAATTAGATTTTACAGTGATGCTTTATTTGACAGGAATTATATTTTAGAGGCATGTCAAAACCGTTGTTTTATTTATTGCAGTATACAGCATTATTTACTATGCATGCATGCCAATTTCCCACCCTCAGGTTCTCATTTAAGTCTTGCACTGTTCTGGTATGCTATAATATTTGAATCGGAAATACACTCTTTTTGCTGGACATAAAATCTATACATAAAATGCGTTTGACAAGTAAACAGAAAACAAAGATCAAGATCAGCCAAACTCACAGCCAAAACACAATCACAGATGCCTTGAGAGTCTGTCTACTTACAGTAAGCCAGAGACAGGAAAGTCAAGGAGAATTTAGTCAGCATCTTTGGGTAAACGTCTAAAAATCAGGAACAGTTATAGTGAATGTGACATCACAGTATTTCTACTGAATATTTGCAAATAAACGTCCAGTTTAGAATTAAAGCAGTGCTTACCCTTTAGTGTAGAAACCAGAGCAGAACAGAGTGAGCCCTGTTTCAGCAGAAAAAAACAAGATAAGCCGGTGTTGTTATTTGCCCCTTGAAAACATTTCCTTTTGCTTCATATGAGAACCGCTTTTAGTAAAGAAAGTTAAATATGACGGAGACATTTTAACTTCCAATGTAACATCTTTACTTCTGATGTCAGATGTACTTCATTAGAAATGATCTATGACTGATATTAAAGTTGCAGCTCACTTCTGCATTCACCATTCAGTCAAATGTCTCTAGAATCAGTTCATTCCCCAAAGACAGACCAACATTTGTGTGTGTGTGTGTGTGTGTGTGTGTATATATATATATATATATATATATACACACGCACACCGTATATATTATGTTATATAGCAGGATAATTTTAAATGAAATAATACTATAAATAAGAAACTAAAACTGCCAACAGGTGGTGAAAAATTTCTTTACATCAGTCTTTAAGTCATTGGTTTACACAATTTGCTAAATGCAAATCTGCTATGGCTTTATCTGTAATATTTTTGTTGGGAAAACTGAGCAATGCTGTAAACAATACAACACATTATTAACTTATTTTTTACTGATCTGTTGTGTAAAATGATTTTTGCACTTGTGCAGTTTAGTCATAAACAGCATAAACAGCTCTTGGTGCTCCTGTGATATCTACATCATGTGATATGAGACAAAAACTTATACAGGAGCATATTTCCCCAATGTCTTCAATTTTAGGGCAGTTTGTCAATGAGATGTAAGGGGCAAGTGCATTAACTGCGTTCAAATATTTTAATTGCATTATTTTTTCACAACTTATTAATAATGTTAATGCTTAAAACTAACATCCCTAATATATATACAAATGTTGGTTAACAACACTGAGATTTCAATGTGTTAATTTGGTATGACTGAGTTACTATTATGATTTATATATATATATATATATATATATAACATAATATAATATTATAATTATATTAAGTATACATGTATAAGTGTGTGCATAGAAATTAAATTATTTCTATTATTTGTTGTTTTAGAACAAAACTAAACACAGCTGAAATTACACTTTGGCAATAATTCATATTTTATTTCAGTCAATTCGGTTAAAGAGGTCAAAATAACATAAATGTTTGATAATAGCTGGCCATTAAGTGAACTACAGTCAGAAACTTTTTCATAGACAACCCAGAATATTGGGTAAGGTCTCATTTTTTTAGTTTTGTTACAAGCTGTAGCCTACATATTCATAATTTTGGAAATTCAAAAACAAAGGGTGTTTTTTTGGAAGTTTGTTTGTTATGCTATATAGATTGAACCAACAACATTACATCAGCACCAGAGTGCAGAGGGTCTTATTATTCATTTACTTTAACTTTTCAGGTAATACCAGTGATATCATCATCAACTTTATTTATAAAGCACTTTTAAACAACCACAGCTGACACAAAGTGCTGTACATTGAAACTAAAACAATCAACATTCATAGTAAAAAATAAACAATAAACAAATACATTTATAAATAAATAAGTAATTAAGAAACTACTAAGGTCAAAAGCCATAGAATAAAAATGGGTTTTTAGATGTGTTTTAAAAGTTGACAGTAAGGATGCCGTTCTTATGTGCAAGAGCAGGTTGTTCCAGATTTTGGGCGCCACGATAGCGAAAGCCCTGTCCCTTCTGAGCTTCCTCCTGGATCTCGGTACTTCCAGGAGAAGCTGATCAGCTGACCTAAGAGACCGGCAGGGTGTGTAGCGGTGAAGAAGCTCAGATAGGTAAGGCGGGGCAAGATTTTGAAGGCATTTAAAAACAAACATAAGATTTTTTAAATCCACTCTATAAAACATAGGCAGCCAGTGCAGTGAGGCCAGCACAGGGGCTATATGTTCTCTTTTGCAGGTTCCTGTTAACAGTCTCGCAGTGGCATTTTGGACCATCTGCAGACGTGAGAGTAACGACTGACTAACCCCCACAGAAAGTGAGTTACAGTAGTCCAAACGAGAAGTAATAAAAGGATGGTTTCAAAATGTTGCCTAGAAAGAAAAGATTTTACTCTTGCCAGTCGCTTTGATATATGACATATTTCAGATGTGTCCAAAATCACAAAAAAAAAACCATACATATGCATTTAATTGTTTGATCAAAAATATTTCTAGGAACAGTTTGGTAGTCGTTGGACATGTCCCTAGCATCCCTAATTCTATGCCCCTGATTTAACCAAACACACAACAAGCACACAATGTTTCGGCTATGTTTCCTTCAGATATATTTCTAGTGTTATGTCTGATGGTAATGAGCTTCCAGTCAGTGTTTCATGCTATTACATGTCTCACCCTCATCAGCTTTTACTTTCAAATAACCTTCCACTACTTTCTGCCCTTTGTCAGTATATTTCTTCCTTCAGAGAATCTGTGTGTGTGTGTTTAAAGAGGAGAATGATTGCCACAGGGGGTTCTGGGAATGGCTTGCTTTAGGTGTATTAATTCAAAGAGGAAGATATTGTCTTTCTGTTGGACTCTAGGGGCTTTTGATGCTGCACAAACTGAATTTTAATACAAACGAGACACCTTTGCTGCACAGTTTAATGTCTTTATTGTGTGTGGGTTTTGATAGCACATGTGTTTATGCAGAAAGTTGCGCTCTAAAATCAATATGGCATCCAGCGATGAAATTGGAAGGGGGTTATGGAATCAACCAGGGGGTGCTGAAGAGAGACGGCACTTTAGTTAACCCAGATTAACCTGTCTGAGAGAAACTCGAGGACTCTCCTTCATAAACATTTGTGCAAATGGCAGCATGAAGACATTGGATGAAGCCCATGAAGGGGGTCACATGGCATTTCACTCAAGCTCCTTAGATTGTTTGAATTGGCAAGAAGAGTGTGCGATGATGCTACAAGTGTTTCCTAGCAACAGTGTCCCTTTCCCTCCTCCTCCCTCCAACTGCAGCAATGCACCACTTTCTATGACTCTCAAATGCATTTCAGTTTGAGACTCTTGTCACAGATTCTCAGGGAGAAAATAATATAGATAGTAAGTGCTGACGTTTGTTTATATTGCATTCCGATATGTTTCCCATCAAAATTCAAAATGCATTGCAAATATGTTGGAGTGCTAAAGTACCTTTTTCCATCAAGTCAAGGTGTGCTTGAGGTTAAAAAAGCAATATGCTATTTTCTTTTGGAATACCCTCGAATGATCTTTAATTTACAAAAAAAAAAAAAAAAAGAAGAACAACAAACAAACAAGGTGAGACACCCCAGGTGAAAAAAGAAAAGAAAAAACTAATATATACCAGCATACTTCCGCAATTAATTTATACATTGAGAAATGCAAACAGTTTACAAATATGTATTTAAATAGGCACTATGTAATTAAATATGCACTAATCTTCATACATTTTTCGAACAAAAATCTTATCGTTGGATGAAGTCAGCTTCAAAATTGTTTCATTTTGTTGACATATTAGAGGTTTTTAGATTTCTCTTTTTATCATTACTTGCTTATCATCCCACTTTTATTTTTTTAAGAAATAAAATGTTGTGTAAACATCAAATCAAACCAAAATGTCAGTAAAAACTCCCAACATAGTTAGGAATAAAACTGTAAAGATTGTTGTGTGCAAGTGTTACTGAAGTGGAGATTTTTTTTCTCAGTACAAAAGAAAAATCTACAGATGCAAGATAAAGTGCTATAAAAGAAACACTTCAAAGTGTATTTTGGATGTTTTTTTTCTATTAGTCTGAAAACATCTGTTTTAATGCCACAAAAATCAGGAGGAACACTTTCTTCGTAAGTATTTTTTATAAGTATAAGTGATGATGAACAAACACTTTAAGTCTGCATACTTACAAAATCAATAAAAAAATATAAATATAAAAATTAAAAAAATTGCTCTATATTTATCTAATTGGTTATTGTCATAACACATTTCTCAATTTTCTCATATCTTCTTACATTGGTCCTTGTATAGCATAAAAAATGTGAGACTTTCTTACAAAACTTTATATCTGACAGAGGCTCGGAATAAAGTAGAAAATAATAACGTTTTGCAAAAATACTAATTCAACTGATTCTGTTCATATGCATAAAACTTAAAAATAATGCCTGCATTTGCTGACGTTCTGTTTAAGAAAGTGACAACATAATAGTCTTTTTGACCCAAAAGCTCAGCTAGCAGACTTTTTTCAGTATTTATGTTAAAATTGGCCTTGTTAGTTGATCAATTAGCTTAAAGACAATATTTGCAGCTCATTTTACTGCTGAGATATGAGGGCGCTTCTTAATTTTATCAGTTGATAATTGACTTGAAAAATATGAGTTTCATATTAGAGTTCCTGCCAGAACCCCATTCTTTAAAGTGTAGACTGCCTTGGACAGCCTTTTCCTGAGCGACAAACATACATTTTCATTACAATAGCATGCACTTATGAATAATGCACAGTAAAGCCAGGAATGCATATTAAAGTATAAAAGGTTTCGTGTTGACATAGCAACGTTATCCTGAAGCACAAAAGAAAACATATCTTAGAGACCACAAATCATTTCTTCTTTCACTTGTACACTTCAGACAGGTGAAACGTGTTAAAGATACATGTAATAAGCTTTTGCGTAATGTGGGCAGTGGCATCATGCAGTCCTCAAAGTCAAAGACAGGAGGCGCTATTGCATTTTGAATCCAAACAGAAGCAAGTGTTTTGTATTCTTCAGAAGTGCCTCCTTCGGTCCAGTTGCTGCTTTGAAGTGCAGTCTATGCAGTCTTTTCACTCGCTTGACAAACGTTTTGTGCCACGCTGAAGCTATTCTTATTCATCCTCGCAGAATTATTATGCATCATATTCGAGCTAAATGAGTTTGATTGTCCTGCAGCAGAGCTCTAAGGTTACTTTTCCACTCAAGAGTGCATACGTTTCTAATCTCTGCCGTATGCCCTCTCACTTAGAACTTTAATCTTGATCAGATCACATCACGCGAGTTGCGCTCTTAATGAGAAGCACACAAGGAACTCAACTTAACTGACCCCAACAGAGTTTGACACTAACATGCTGCTGAACTTGTATATTTTAGGTTATATAAATGAGACCTTTTTCACTTTGATCATCACATTTTGCCTTCTTCCTGAGATCCTTTGAAGATCTCAGTTCTTTAATGTAGGTCATGGAGGAATGTTCTGGTAGATACTGACGGGTCTCGAAGCGCTGGATGAGGTGAATGTCACATGAATCATGGTCAATCAGATATCGAGCAAAGAGCGGGCAGACAGTCCTGATGGATCAGGTCACTAGAGAGAATATGAATCACAATCCAGACGCACAGCACTTATCGAACAGGTTCTGATGAATGCTGCTGGTGGTGGTCAGTACTGTAGTAACCAATTACAGGAACACTGTCAATACATGTTGCCGGAGTAAACAATGAGGGCATCGAGCATTCATTTATATCAATACAATTTGCATTATATTGAATTTCTTCCCATTTAACTCTAATATCCTTTCTCTTTAATTACGGCATGTAAATGCAAGCATAATTATTCATCGGGCATTTGACCTTAATGCAATTCATGTCTTTCATATACCTGTAAAATAAATAGATAAATAAATCAGCATGTATGTTTTTATGATGATATTTATTTTATTTCTTTATAAAAATAACTTTTTGGACACTTTGAATAACAAAATACATCAATATGCGTGTTTATTCTCGCTCTATATAGTAATGCATTATTAAAATACATTTATTTTGTGCCCATTTAATGTTTCCACATTTCTATTCCATCCTTTTTTGTGTTTTCATCATTTTTCTGAAGTCAACAACTGAAAATGTAAAAGTTCATATTTGAAAATCATTGATAATTTAGAAACATAAAATATCTATCAATCAGTTAGCCAATAAAACAATTATATTTAAAAACCACTGACAATTTGGAAAATAAATAAATACATAAATCTATCTATCAATCAGTCAATCAAAAAAAATAAAAATAAAATCAAAAACCCTCATTACAGTCACAATTTGTTACACTGAGCATGTCAGATTATACTCATATACTGTAAATCTATGTCCAGATGATTACTATCATAAATCGTTAAAATTAATAAATCAGTACTTGAATCTGTCATAGCACCCTGCAACACTTTAAAAGTCACAGAAAACTGATCTGCTCAAACTGTAAAATGCACGCAGACCTTCTGTAGGACACACATTAACGTGTGAGCGAAGCCTGTCAGCTCCGAGATGGCGCTAGACTCTACATCTGACTAATTCCCACAATCTGCTCTGCTTTAAAACACCATTCATTAAGAGAGCACCTAATTACAGCAGTTGCATTATCTATAATTATTTTTCCAGCCAACTTCCCCGATAAAGGTTCCTCTGTGCAGTCAAATATGTAATTATATGTTAAGAACACCAGTAATTTACGTTATTAAAGTCATTTCAGACATCTATATACAGCATGCATAAAACGCTTCCCATCGATTTGACAATGATGACTTATCATGAAAGGCCAACACTTTAAGCACACTTGTTGTGTCTCCTCAGGCTAACATTAGATGTGAATATTCAACCAAAAAGGTATCTAACATGTCTGTTTTGAAAAGTGCATCTATAGTGTTAGATCCTAGCCCTTTTCAATGCTTTCTGAACTGCTACATTTTTGGGGCACTGTGTTTTATATTTTCTTCGGTTCAAGTCATTTCTATTAGTTAATCTCAAATCATTCAATGGTAAAACAGCACCATGGAAACAAGGGAGGGTCAAAACGTGAAGGCTTTTTTTAAACCCCCTCTGACGCAGTAAAGCCATGCATAAGGCCTCTAGATGGCAGAAAGTCCACGGCGATGCTTTGCACTCAAACACCGCAAATCAAACTCTGAGGTTAATTACGAAGATCCCTCATGCGGAGAGCATGATTGCTTAAATATTCTTCAATAATAATGATAAAAAAAAAAAGCCTGGCTATTAATAATCTGTTCACTCACATGGTGTTGCTGCCACGCCAGATTGCGTTTTAAAACTGTAGCTAAATAAAAGTACTTGTATATGCATATCATGCCTGCTATTATTGAAGCATTGCAGATGTTTGTGATTCAATGCAATGCTCAGCTTTAAAGATGTTGATGGACATCTGATGATGCACTTGCTATTAATGGGGATTAATAAACACTGCTATGCATTTATCTAATGTAGGCGGCGAGAGCCTCGTGGTAAAAGGTTACGACTTCGAAAGCATAAACCAGCTCCTGCATTATACGCACGCACAATGTCCTCTTTGAGACACAGTAATGCATTATGGGTAAGTTATAAGTCAACTAATGAAAGGCTTAAAGAATTTCATTCTGACAAGATAAAGCATGGTTGCAGCATATACTTAGAGGTCATAGAAGAGATTACTGTGGGTATAAATATAATTTTTTATCATGGCAACAGCTTCACCATATAGTTGCTTGTGACAGAAACTCAAAAATAAAAAAGACATGGTTTATATATGAAAAATAGGTAAGACTTTGGAATAGGGAACACTTGTTCACTACTAACTGACTTTTTGTTGCTTGTTAATAGTTAGTGTGCTTAATTGTTAAATTTAGGATAAGGGATGTAGAATAAGGCATTTATATGTGCTTAATTACTACTAAACAGTGACTAATATTCTAGTAATATGCAACTAGTTTAGACCCTAAAATAAATAACACCTGTTTTTGGACAATGCACTGAATAAAATGCGTCCCAAGGAAGATGCAAACCAAAAAGTGTGATCATTCATAAATAAAGTGATACTAAGTGTCAAAGAAACTCAAAAGAGTCTAAACTCTGACTGATAAATGTATAGTTTTAGATTAAATTGTCATGCAATAGCAGCTCGGGGCATTTGCTCACATTCAGTTGCGAAACAGCTATTTGAAAGTGCCTTTCTTATTACTGGATCTATATGGAAACGACAGCAAAGCTAACGAGGGTCTGCTCAGGAGCGCTTACGTGATGAGCACGTGGGCGTTTTGATGCCTTATCGCTGATCTACAGGAGAGAGATCTCCCACACATGTGCCTCCTATCTCTGAGCTTCATCCTGTTTGGAGTAAAATATACACTATTATCACGGATCTCCAGAATGCCTAGACACATTCACTGCAGAACCATATGAGAATAACAAACCTACAGGGGAGCCTCGGTCTACTGAGCACAAGCTAAAATTACATTTGGCATATACCCCTAGCAAGACGTCTTCAGAAGCACCATCTTCACCTGCTCTGAAATCCAACAAGTCTCAATGCGTTCCCGTCTCTCGTGAGCTGCAGGTGATGCCAAAAATCTAATTATTTTTCAATTCTCTTCATTTACACATCTGGCAGGCGCTTTTATCTGAAGCTCCTTACATTGTATTCAAATTCAGCATTTAATCAGGCCTTGAATTCTCCTGAATCAAACCCATGACCTTAGCATTGCCAGCACAGCGTGGTGCTTTACTGCTCTAGCTGCAGGAACACAATAGTCCATTTTGCTCTCTGGAACACTTTGTTAACTAGTTATTTTGTCACGTACGGAGGAAATATGAATGCAGCTTGTTTGTGCTAAAATAGCACAGTGTGGTTGGTTATCAGTGCACTGATTTAAGGCATTGTTTGAGTTTTTCTGTGTGGTTTCTCAGCTAATAAGAATGTAGCTTGGCCCCAACTCTCTGTTATATAACTCTTTTTAATACATCAGCATGTTAGAATGATTTCTGAAAGGATCATGTGACACTGAAGACTGGAGTAATGATGCTTTGTATCACAGGAATAAATTAAATTGAAATAATATTTCACAATATTACATTTTTTTGTGTATTTGTAAATTAATAAATGCAGCCTTGATGAGCAGAAGAAACATCTTTAAAAACCCTTAAATATCTTACAGACTGATTTTTTGAACGGTAGTGTATAAATATTTTGATAAGGCTTTTACTCTAAGGGCAATGTATCTGTCCTTTTCTATGCAGTATGAAGGAGCCTTATAACAATGCTTACAATTAGACACTTAGAGGCTTTTGTATCTGAACTCTTCATATATATATATATATATATATATATATATATATGTACAGTATGTTTTTTTTTGGCAATTTTTTTGGCAATTGCATTTTAAGTTTTTTGGTCACCCTTTATTTTAAACCAGGCTGTTTTGGTCACCATTGATTTCCTTAGTTGGAAATAAAAACTACGGAAATCAATGGTGACCCAAAACAGCCTGGTTACAAACTTTCTTCAAAATATTTTCCTTTGTTTTCGACAGAACAAAGAAATTCATACAGATCTGGAACTACTCGAGGGTGAGGAAGTCATTTTTGGGTGAACTATTCCTTTAAGGAATATAAATCATGGTCACGCAGAATAAGACGTTAATACGTGCTTTATAAGTACTGATGAACAGCCAATGTGCTAGTAACACGCATGCTAGTTAAACAGAAGGTTTTCCTTTTTTCATAGTTTTAGTTAATAATAATAATCCTGGGTGTAATTTATACTGTATCTGAAGCACAGATAAACATTAAACAAATACAATAAAAACCAAGTTGGCTTCAACCCACACAGTGTGTTTAAAAGTGAGGAGAGCAGACTGGACGGACTGTAGGAAGAGCCGCTCTGAGCCAGCTCACTTGATTGACAGACTTTGAGGAGACACAAGAGCTCCTTGAGACTGAGCAATGACATTCGGTGAGATGAGCCACCTGGTGAACACAGCCCAATGGGGATTCAACAGCGGCCCTTCCATGATTAATCACATTGTCATGGATGACAAATGAACAGCTCCCGCTCTAACCTACTTTAAAGTGCACAAAGAACCATGCCATTTCACCCTTTTTTTAACGCAAATGGAAGCATCCAACATCCTGCCCTTAAAAACATGACATATAAACAAGAAACCAGTTGTCCTGTGCATGTGTCCTCTTAACTAGTGTTGCACTGTGCATAACAGCTTTTCCTTCCTGTGCAAGAGAAGGGGCTTCCTACTAACTGGATGCTAAAAGGACTCTCTTCAGATCCATACACTCTTATAAAAGAAGTGCTTCAGTGGTTCTTCACAGTGATGCCACAGAAGAACCATTCAGTCGAAGATTCAAACATCTCTTTTTTACTTTTTAAAATACATTTCGCCATAAAGAACCTCAGAAGGGTTCTTCAGATGTTAAAAGTTCTTTATGGAACCATTTCCATAAACACAAAAAGGTTCTTCTACGGCATCATGATGACGTTTATGTTCATGTTCTATGAATTTGCACTAACCAGGTTCCTTTTTATGGTGACATTGTTACTAGCATTTCTAAAATTATAGTTTTATGGGTAACACTTTACAGTATGGTGACATTAATATTCATAAATTCATGCCTAACTAATGCATGTATAATCATAAATTAATGCATAACTGATGAAGAACTAAGTCATTTATTATTACTGCATCGGCAACATTATTTATGATTCATAGATTAAATAATCAATAAATAGTTATTAGTAAAATGTGTCATAATGTATATTAATTCCCTAATAGCATATCATAAGTTATAGTGTAAATTCATATTTTAATGATCACAATTGGTCAAAGTCATGCCTATTAAATCATTAGCTAACGATAAGCATGTTCACGCACAATGACATATTACTTACCAATTAGTTTATAGTTCTGTGCATCAACAAGTAAAGTCATAACATAATAATACCTTTGCAAATCATCAGCTAATGATTAATTAAAGCAGACAACTGGAAGTTTAAAGGCATAACTTCAACCCATTGTGTTAATTAACATATGAATTTACTACATTAGCTAATGTAATATGTTATTAGGAAATTACTACTATTATACTACTATTATAACACATTTAACTAGTAACAATTTATCTCTGAATCACATAGAATGTTGATCAGTTGCTGATGCAGTTAGTTCTTCATACATTAACTAATGATGATCTGTTCATTAGTTAAGCATTATTTGTGTGCTGGTATTGTCACCCACAAAGGTGCTCAATGAGACATCAAGCTGTATTTGTATGTCTAACAAAATTACACTTTCATTGCAAAAACACCTCTTTTGTAAATGTGGCCTATTACAGACTGTGCCTTTTTCCCAAAAGCCGGTGATTTTCCATAAACAACCAATGTCACACAATTAGTTCCAAATAAAATTATGTAGGAGCGTGTTCATCTGCTTTACTCAATCACAACACAAGGACATGTAAACAGCTGCTTAACGCACTACTGTGCAAATGAACTAGTCCAGAGGGGAATTTTCCAGCCACGCTCTCCATTTAATCACATTGCATCCTATGATTGAGATATATTCGTTCGTGAATTATATATTTACTATGCATCACTCGTGTAGAGGGAATCGGCTTCTGATATCACGCCCTGCATTGATGAAAGCTGGTTGCAGTGGTGCGGTTCTTGTCTGGTGAGATTCTTTAGTGATTTGAAGTAGCCCGTTGGTCTGTATCGCTGTCTGCACGAGCGCCCATGCTTTGGCTTGTCAAAGAAACATCCACACAACAGGCAAACAGGCTACTCAAAACCCTCTCTTCTGCATTAAAGAGGTCAGCGTGAGCTTCCCGCAGGCTGACCGGCGGTTCTGCTGACACGGCCCAGGTGGACAGGACTTGGTCATGTGATTCCTCCCGGCAGCTGCTCCTTTGGATAACGCCATACACTTGAAGCTGGTGCCTGCAGTTGAAAGTAGAAAAGAAGCAGCATTTGCCACCATAAATTAAATTTGGTAGTGATCAGGAAATCAAGTGGTGACCAAACAAAGCACCTAAACTGTGTGTCAAACAAAAGTATATAGTGTCTTTAAAATGTATGGAAAACAGAAAACCTGCCCAAATATGCAAGATAAATAACATTGCAAATTCTGAATTGGACAAGTTACCAATTTAGTTTCTAAATGTGTCTTGAATGGTTTCTTACAAGTAGTTATTCACAAAAAACACATTATAGTCAACACAAAGTGCTGTAATTGAGCACCTACTGTATTAAAAAGCGTAAGACTTTAGAAATGGACATACAGTGTTATGTCATTCATTATACCATGTAATTGTTCCGTAACACTTCAGAATAGGGGGTCAGAATAATGCATTAGTTAAGCATTAATTAATGGTTAGTTTGTTTACAATTAAGCATTAGTTGAGTAAAAACGTCTCAGGTTAAGACTGTAACCCTAGTTCCTCGAAGGAACGAGACGCAGCGTCCGGCAGAACGCTATGGGGAACGCCTCCAGCGTTACG
>JAUCMU010000046.1:15303652-15315317 GCA_032275025.1 Enteromius treurensis | reverse complement strand
CAATTTACACGAGTTTTTGCCCAAACTTCAAAGGTCTGTTAAATGAATAAAACTAGAGGCATTTGTTAGCTTTAAGACTAGTTTTTCAATTCAATTATTCAATCCAAATCTTTTTTGCTGACAGGCTCTGCTATTTTTTCATATACACATATTGAAAACTTTGCTCAAGTTTATTGTGTGAACTATAATCAGGCAGTCGCATAACGTAAAGTATGCTTACAATAACATAAATTAAGGCAAACAGTGTTAGAAGAAGACAGCTGGAAAATACGACAGAAATAAGATGCTTGTCTATAGCTTACTGCAGTACAAGCCGCGGTTCAGCTGCGCACGGCAAATGCTACCAGTGTGAAAACACAAACGGTGCGCGCCGCTCCTGCTCTGCTTACGCGCTGCTGACGTGTGCAGTGTGAAACCGGCGTAACACTTCAAACAAATCATGACTGTGTAGACTCGTGCTCCAAACGAATCACTAATGTGCAGACTCTAGCTTCAAAATATCATTAGGGAAAGATGACAGCAGTCATACTGGGATGAATTGGTTATTTTACACTCTATGCTTTGATCCTGAGATTCAATTCTCTTTTATAATATTGTAATAGCGCCCCCTAATGTATAACAGTGAAAACACAGAAAGCTGAAAAAATTCAGTGGTGGGGAAAGAGTTAATATAAAGAGTAAATATTCATATATTTGAAATATTCTGGATCTGAGAATGTGAAATCGAATGATCCTCACCACAGCCTTGTCCCAGATGATAGACATCCTCTCCTCTGCTCCGTTAACTCCTTCAGGAATCTGAGTGAAGTCGTCTTTCCCTATGGCCTTCTGAGCCACAGAGAATGTGCAGTGAGCGCTGCCCACCACCGACAGATCACCACTGAAACACACGGACACACCACTTCACTAACTCTACTGTATATGTAACAGCCAAAACATGGTGGTGTTAGCCTAAAAACATAGATAGCTAAAAGACCTTGACTTGTCACAAAGCACTTTTTCATTAAAAGTTGTTGTGGATTTTTGCGTACACACTCTAAGCCCCAGCAGTTTTTTAACAAATTGCTAAATTATTCAAAGACTAAATTATCAAATGATACAAAATTAAAAAATTAAGTGAATTATTCAATGACTAGCACATTTACGTATACAAATTGCTGCAAAGTGCCACTTTAAAGGGATAATTCTACTCAACCCATTTACAGTAGTATTGGTGACAAACATTAATATACAGTAGTTATATTTTGATATACTAAAATCATGCCTCTGAAATTATTAGTATTTTTAAAATGTGTATCCCAGCATCTCTGGTCATAAGTCGAGAAACACCTTGGATGGATGGCTAGTTCAATGCCTAGTGAAATATTTTAAATATCAAATATCAACTATAAGGTTGATCCTATTTTCAGTCAGTGACTTCTAGTCAATGGTTTTGAAGTCTGTAAGTTAGTAGACCCACCGGTTAAGAATGAACTGACAGACCTGTGTTGTAAAACGATAAACTGTATTCTAGGATATGCTTGTGTTTACCTGGCCAACAGGGTGTTTAGGTAGTCTGGGGTGGTTGGGTCAGGACTGAGGGGTGGTGAGGTCACAAAAGACGCAGCCTTTGCCCAGTTCTTGCTCCAATAATGAGTCCCATCGGTTCCCAAACTGGCAGTGATCGGCTCGCCAAACACCACGTTACCTAGAAACACACAGTTCTGGTCTAAATATGACCTTCGGTGTAAACCTATAATATGTTTTCATCAGTTTTTTTCTTTGTCCTCCAGCCATAAATCATGCGTCCAAATATTCAGACTTCCCCTCAGTAAACCCCATGATCTGGGCACAAACGGCCTGTATGTATGAGCATCATCATACAGATGCTTGTCATAGCAAGTAAACGAATCAAGGACCTTTACAAAACTCATTAAAAGCATTGAGAGCATGTTCACTGACACAAAGCCTTAGTCCTCATTCAGGACAGTCAGAAAGAATAAAATTTCACAGGTTTGTGTTCCTTTTAAAGGCAGTGATTAAGCACCCAATTTAACACAGCGGACAGTGATGAACAGCATACGGGACTGTAAGACATTGTAAGGTTTTAATGATATCTGAGAGATTGTTCTATTGAAAGTCACTCAGTTTATTCACAGTCATGGTCGCTATACAGTATATGATTTCATTTTAGCGTTTAACCACATATAAACAACGTCCATTCACAGAGAACATGAAATCTGGTATTATGTGAATCTCAAAAGTGAACCAGTAAACCTTTTTTTTTTTTTTATTATTGCAACGGCTGACTTTTGCACTCCTGAGTCCTTGACACTTCTCTAAAACTCGTTAAGAAAAACTTCATATCATGGCAGAGCATCTGGTATAAGTGTCTCATAACAAGAGCACTGCTTCTGAATGGTTTACAGTAACTAAACAGCAAGAGCTATTCAGATGATGGATTGTGGAACCTTTACAACAGACCGGCCAGTGCATATTAAATAAACATTTCATAGAGTGCAAAAAATGTATAGGCAGCTAACATATAATTAAATGACAAATGAACAATAATACATTTATAATAATTCAACTGTTGTTTACACACATGCCACACAATTGTATCCAACCGAAGGTCTTTAATGTCATGAATAAATATATATCAAAGACGAGTGTATCTCAGCAGAGGTTTATTTAACTCAGATGAGATGTGTAAACTAGTCGACATCTGTGAAAGCTCAAGCGTTACGCTGCTGACATGCTCATGCTGGGATTTCTTACTTTATCAGACATTTCATTGTGTTCGGCACCTTGTTTCCGGGAACTTCTCCAGAACACTGTTTGTATTCACACAATTATATATGAAATCAGCAGCTGCTTTCAAACAGTCACATATCTGTGAGAACGCTCTGCGCGTGCCAAAGGTTTCTATTTACAATGTGTTTTTGCAACATAGAGCTTGCAGCCAATCACAGACATGTTTGATGAGCACATGAGCACAATGGCCAATCAGAGTCTTTCAAATCAGAAGCAAGAAGCAAAAAAATAAATCAATAAATAAATATGACGTAAACAAGATTCTTTGTGCAATACAGATAGATTTGTTTTATTGTAATGGGTCAATATGCTAATGTTTTAACATCATATTTACTTATTACAATTAATAGCAGTAACAGTTGATATTTTTATTTCCAATTGTTACAAATATTGTTAAAATTATTAACAATTGACCACATTATGAGACATTCATTACTTGTAAACTTTAAAGGATTTTTTTGTTTAAATTATTATTTACATATTCTGACATTTATTTATGGTTACACTTTAATTGAAGGTGTCTTTGTTACAGTGTAATTATGCATTAAAGCAATATTAATCAACTACATATACTTACTGTATGGTTAGGATTAGGGTTGATTTAGGTTCACTTGCATGTAATTATGCATCATTTATGTTTTTATAATAGTAAGTAAAGTATACTATGACATACTAGTATACTAAAAATACATTTACATGTTTACATACTTAATAAAATACCCTGCAATTGTACTTTTAGTATAATAAACTGGCATACTGGAAGTGTAAATTGGACTAACTATACACTTAATGCACTTTAATTGTCCTGAAGTCCAACTAAATACATACTGAAAGAAATTGATTGTGCTGAAGTTGAAATATTGAAAATATACTTGCATTTAAATACTGATATTACTCAACAATCATACAATCATCATCAACTTTAAAACTTATTTCAGGCTAAATATTGAGAAATGCGCATTGTGCACAAATAGTGCCCCAAATAAGGTTGAATTAGAATTGTTATTGAGCGATATGTCAGTAAATTTTATAATAGATTTAAGCGGTACTTGCACTTTATTCATTTACAGCGTTTCTTTTTAGTTATTATACAATTAACAAAAGCAAAAAGTCTTCTAACACAAGCTTGTTCTGTTCAATCTGTTTTCTCTTTATTTGGAATATATATTAAAAAAGATTTATTTGTTTCATACTAAGTATAGTTCAAATCGATTAACATATTTACTAACAGATAACCTAGTGGAGACCTACTGATATAAACATTTAAATTAAACATTATTACTGCACAATGCAATTTTCTAAAATCCTTGTTTATGCCACTTTTAATGAGGATTGTGTCATATTGCCCTTTAAATGCTAAATATTTGAAGTGTACCTAAAGTATACTTGCAATAGTTCCACTTTAACACAATCATATATACTAAGCATGTCATTATTTGGACTTCAGCACTACTTTTGCACAGTTAAAGTGCATTAAGTACAAAATGAGTTGTTCCAGTTTAGCAGACTTTAGGTTTACCAGTTTAGTATACTACAAGGTGTTTTATTAAGTACATAAATATGAAAATGTATTTGTAGTTTACGGAGCATGAAACAAATGTAATTCCAATTCACTTAAGTATATTTATTTTGTACTTGGTCAGACTGATTGCTGGATAAAGGATTTAAATGTGATATTGTATACCTTTTTTCCTGGCCTGTGAGATGATGTCAGCAGCGCTCTTGCTCATCACGCGGGTCACATAAAGCGGACAGTTGGTTTGACTGGCAATAGTGACGGCTCGAAACACGGCTTCAGCCTCCAGCTACGCACACACACAACACAGATTCAGACTCAAAGCAGATACACAGTCTCAAACACACACTCTTGTTTGATTTAGATTAATGCACAGCTAAAAACATCCCTTACAAATCTAGCTCCCCTCCCCGCTTGTTTTGGCTGACCTTAATAAATCCAGATAAAGGATCATCTCAGTGAAAGATCACTGATAGACTGATGCCAGACAAACCAAATCTGTGGTGCGGGACATGAAATCAGATCGATCCAACTGATTGAAAGCACGTTCTGGGTCTGATTGTGATTTTTACATTGAGAATTGAGAAACACATATTTCCCAGGGCCTGCAGTGATCTTATAGCACTTTACAGGACAGCGTCCAGCTGTGTTTGTGCTCGCTGACCTCCTCTGGACGGCTGAGAACGTGTCCCTCGGGTCCGGTGATGCCCATCTCCAGCATACGGTTCTGCTCCTGGACAACACACAGACAAAAAGACTCTCTTTTTTGTCACTCTTTGCATTGTACTTGTAGTATTCATGCTGTTTTGTTCTTACATAAGTGACCCTAGGAGCACAAAATCAGTCTTAAGTGTCAATTTCTTTATACGCCATCTGAAAGCTGAATCAATAATCTTTCCACTGATGTCTGGTTTGTCATGGACAATATTTGACCGAGATACAACTTCAATATGAGGGTGCAAAAAACCTAAATATTGAGAAAATCACCTTTAAAGTTGTCCAGATGAAGTTCTTAGCAATGCATATTCCTAATCAGCAATTAAGCTTTGATATATTTACAGTTGGAAATTTAGAATTAATACCCTAAAGATTTTTACCTTAAAAGTCTATCATTTTGCTACAAACATACCCGTGTGACTCCAGGGTCACTTATGTGGTGTATTAACAATGTCATTAAAGGAACTGTTTATTCAAACATGGAAACAGCCTTACAGATATGTTGCTCTATTTTATAATTAGTGAAAGTAAGAAATGCCTTTGCAGTGTTCAGGATTGGTAATTACACAGCTATAACAATTCGGTGCGCTCATTGCTTGAATGTTAATATGAATTGCTGTTTTACTGGAGAGAAAGCATGAAAGTTCTTCTATTCAAGAGACATTAAACATAATTCCTGACACATTTCTCACGGAACACTGAAAATAGAGAAGGATTTATTGATTCTGCATCCGCTTCTGTTATACGCTCTGCTTGTAATCTTAAAGATGAAAAAGCTATTTTTACTGCAGTCGTTGTCACCAGTAAGAGAGCGTGTGACAGTAAATGAGACGTGCACTGCTGAAAATACGTGATGCCAGCAGCTCGGATCCATATTTATATTCATATATGCATATTTTCGAACAATGTTCAGACCATTTTGGTGGAAGAATGCAGATGAATTAAATGCCTGTCCATCTAATAACAACAGCTTCTGTCTGCTGAACAAAGAAATAAGCTCTTTGATATGCCATGCTTTGATATTTAATTTAATATTCATAAGGTTCACATACCTCAGCAATTATTTCTCCATTTTCAGCGTGAACCTGTGCAATTCCTCCATGCTCTCCAAGGAAGGTGAAGATCTCATAAAGCTGTTCATACACACACCCAAAAGAACATCTTTGTAACAATGAGCTAAAGTAAACTGTCCAGTATGAGGAGTGGAAATCTAGTCTAATCTTGTTTTTTAAGAAAATAAAAGCATTTTTTCATCAAATTAGGTAATGGGAGAATAACATTTATATTGGTGCACAGTGCACGAAATATATAAATACTCATTAATAAATGACTGAAATGTGAACAATTCTGAGTGAACAGAACACCCAGCATTATATTACATCAGTAAAAGTATTTTTTAAGGGTCAGATCAGAAAAAAATAACTCCCAAAAGAAAGAATGTATATATCCACAACACTATTAATTTCATTTAACAAACAAACAAACAAATAAATATATAAACACATACATCATTTCTTAATAAACGTTCCTCTAGCTTACCTCACTGTTGCTCATCTGATAGAGGTCTTTATAAGCCATATACACCTGGAAAGAGTTCACTCCTATTCGGACAAACAAATAAATCAGAAAACAGACAACTCTTGCCAGCATTCACAACCATTTTTTATTTATCTATCATTAAATCCATAATGTTCTGCAATTTTTATTCTCGAAATAAAAAGCAAATGAAATATTAGGGATCGTATCCATCAAAACGTATTCTGTACTCATTTGTGGGTTAAGCTGTAATAAAGCAGATTGTTTCTAAGCATCATTTTCAGAAATAGTTCAAATGACCAAAAATGACTTGTCGAGTCACGACACATTCCCTCTGGGATATAGTATTTATAACTTCAGAGAGGTTTTTATGTTTTAGTATGTTTGTGAAGAATTCGGATTGATGCTTCAACTCTTTGATCAAAGGCTTACAGTTTTTTTTTTAACTGCTCAAACATTAAAAGTTGTACTTAAAGCACAAAACAAAGAATAGAAGTGTTTTACATGTTGTCAGATGTGTAGTTTGTATGGACCAATCTTTTTAAATGCAAACATTATGGGCTCCAACTTGGTTAACTGAACTTATTTAGTATTTTTCTGATGTATAATAACATTACGTGACTATTCTCAAGTGTGTAAGCAATCTGTGTAATAGTATGAGATCTCCCACCTTTCTCCTTGATGAGGCTCAGGACCTCTTGTTTGATGCTGTCGTTCCAGTGGGTGATGTCCACATGCAGAGAGTAATCACAGCAGGCTTTCTCATCCGCCCACTCCCTCCAGCGATCGAAGGCCTCCAGCAGACTCGAACCCGGCTCCGGGATCACGTGATCCACTGCAGACACACACACACACACCACAGAGACACACTCCTGTTCAGACAACGCAGCTCGTGTTTCTGTTAAACTCACTCAAACAAGTGTAAACTGGAGCTCAATCATCTAGGAACGAGAAATTCTGTTTATGCAGATCAACTAGGGATGTTACGATTCCCTCATGATCCCATACGACTGAATAAAGACAACTGCACAACTTGGCCAACTCATTACAATGAGAAAAATATATCAAACCAATCATTTTAGAATCAGATTGAATTTCCACTGCCAATACTTTGGGAGCATTAAGATCAGATTCAGTGAGAAGCCTGTCAATACTCCACCGCTCTTCATTGTCTCTATATTTTCTGCAAGTCTAATCTAGCACACACTTCCTCTGGGAACAAAGGGATGTATACAGCTGGATTTTTACTCTAAAATGACTCGCTGGTAAACAGTGTTTGCTGTACAACAAGCCACTCTTATACTCCAGCTGTCATCACTTTATCTTCACAATCGGTCAGAAAGGCCTGCTGTCTCTCCACACAGCTAGAAACTGACCGTGGGCTGCATACAGGAGCTTTGTGTGGAAGCCTTCTATTGCTGTCAATGTTTATGCCTTTTCATTAACACACACACACACACTTTTTTCTGTGAAGCATAGAACTTCGCTGCTAAACATAGGAATACCGTTTCATTAAAGAGACATTTCTACCTGATTTATTCTATATAGAGTAGTCTTAGTGGTATAAATTACAGGTGTTTTGACTCAAAAACACTTTTTTCAAAACACAATACTGTCTGTGTTGTGTGCGCAATTCTTAGATTTGGGTGTGAGGTTTTGAAAAAAAAGAAGAAGCAATGTCTTAAAAAAGTGTGAAAGCAGCTGAAAAAAAAGCTGTTCACAATATTAAATCATGTGTTTGCCAGATATGCAGATATTACCATTACTTTATATGCCTTAGACATGTCATTATTGGGTGCTTAAATAATATAATCATGTAAGCTTGACATCGGTGCATGATTACATGTGCAGTTTCTTGCACAGAACTATCGTTTCGCTTCAAAAGAGCTCAAAATCTGTGAACCTGAAGCACAAAACCAGTCTGGTTAAGTACATTTGTGGCAACAGACAACAACACTGTGCGGGTCAAAGTTATACTTTTCTTTATTATTATTTATATTTTGTTAATTTCATACTGTAAATATATTCAAACTTATTTCTGATGAGTAATATGCATCGCTAAGAACTTCATCTGGACAACTTTAAAGGCGATTTTCTCAATATTTAGATTTTGTGCACCCTCAGATTCCCAGCCTAATATTGTCCTCTCCTAACAAACCAGACATCAAAGGAAATATTATTTATTTATATTATATAAAGTCATTTCGAAAAACGGACACTTACGACCGGTTTTGTGGCCCAGCATCACATACTGTCAATTAATTTTGTCTTGTCTGACATTTTTATCTTTGAAGTGACAGCAGCCACTGACTTCAAATCATTTTTACTGTTCTACTAAAAAAATAGTCACCCACATCTTGGATGACCAGAGGTTGAGTGAATTAACTGGAAATGCCCCCAAACCCCCCCTCAATTCAGTCCACTCTGCAGATAAATGTGTTGATCTTGAAGAGATCTCACCGATCATGGTGGTTCCTCCGGCGAGAGCAGCCTTGGTGCCCTGAGAGAAGTCATCCACGGTGGTTGTTCCTCTGAAGGGCATCTGTAGGTGGGTGTGGATGTCTATTCCTCCAGGAATCACCATCTTCCCATCGGCCTCAATGGTCTTCACCCCTCCCGGGACGATCAGGTTGTCTCCAATTTGCCTGGAAGTTGACAGATGATGGTAATCCAGAAAGAATGAATTACACTATGGTATGAGTGTTAATTGTTTAACTGTTCTTAGATCATAAGGAAAAGAACTGCAAAATATTATCATTATAAGAATAATATTCAAATTTGTAATCTGCATTAGTGCTGTCAAAATGATTTATCAAGATTATTCGTATACAAAATAAAAGGTTTCCTTTGCATCATACATGTGTGTGTACTATGTATATTTATTATATATATATATATATATATATATAAACAGCACTAGCCTGTAGATGCCTGTAGACCCTGATTATTTTGAGAAATGTTCAGAATATTGAAAATATCAATGATTTGACATATTTATTACACAGAAATTGGTAAAGGCTGTAAAAAACAAATATATACGTATAAATATATCATTACTCAGTTTTTGAATCTTTGAAATAATATAAGACACATGGAGACACTTTTGTAACACACACTCATATGTTTGGCTGTAGTTTCCTGTAAGGTGTAGGTTTAGGTGTAGGGTCAGTGTAGGGAGTGAGTGTGTGTGAACGCAGCTTACTTGATGACTCCATCCTCCATATAGATGTCTGCATAGAAGGACTGGTCATCGTTCACAATCCGACCGCCTTTAATCAGCAGCCTCTCACTCTGAGAAAACATGAGAGACAACGAGGATACTTATTCAGACTGCAAATTAACATTTTCAATTTATGGACTATCCAAACAGACATCGTTCAATATAATGCTCCAACAACTGGTGAAACATAAAAATGAATAGCTAAATAATCAACAGCAGATTTTATTATCAATTACTCAGAGGATCCTCTGTCGGTGATGTGTTATTAGACATACAAATGTAATAAAACATGCAATGTAATACAATAAACACGGAGAATCAAAAACACATTGCATAAAAATCAATATAGCAGGAACCCTGAGTGCAACTTTAAAAGATAAATGACTGAGCTCGTATGGATGTGTGTTCAGTCTGTCTCAAACCCTGTCCAGTTATTTAAAATTCAGCCACGATGTGAGGTTTGTTGCTTCAGCTCCATCCATCACTTCAGCTTAGGGTCAAAATCACCCAGGTGACATTTCTCTGAATAATCAGTTCATCATGTCACCAGTGTCACCTCAGAACTCGAAAGACAACGTAAGCTCAAACAGAGAATTGTCTCGTCATTATTTGCCAGGAACCATTTTGTGTCTTGAGACTGACAAGTATAAAAAAGCCCTGTAAGCTTAAATCTAAAGAACAAAATTCATCAATGCGTGTTTGATATGAAAGACAACAAAGGGATACATTCTGGGACAAGAAACTGAAGGATTCCTGCAGGATGCTGACAAAGCAAAGATGTAAATGTGCAGAAAGCGTACGGACTCTGAGACAGCTCGACGAATGCCAGAGCCCAATCTGAGGCGTGCACGCAAACAGTGCTGTCATCTGTTAAGTGTGCTGTATAGGGAGCGGGGGAGAATGCTGAGCCAGAGCACATTAAGGCGTGGAGCATTAGTCGTGCTTGTGAAGAGCTGAAGAAAACCTCTCTGTATGCATCCAGAGCCTTGTTGCCTGGTGACCAAAATATTTACCATCCGCTCATAAGAGTTTCTTCTTTTCTGCCAGCATTGCAGTCAAAACACTGGAGCTCACCCATCGACATGATGACCAACCTCTGCCTGACTTCCACGCATCCACCCGGCCTACGCCCGAGTATTCTGGGATGTTGTAGTCAGGGGCGTCATGCTGCTGGGGGACGCAAGTATCGGTTCTAGTCTAGTGTGGATCTTCATGTAATAAAGCTGCATTAAAAATGTGTATTATGACAAAACAAAGGCACTGATATGTTTTGAGATCATCCAGCTCGGGTTTACATTTTAGTCTAGATGGATTCAAATCCGTCTAGACGAACCAAACAAACTTGCAACTGATCTCGAAGGCCACTGATCATCCTGCTTTTCTTTATGTGGAAAACAGCGACTTTAAAACCGTTTTCAATCCCAAATGAAAACTAAATAAAACATTTAAGTTGGCTTGAGAAAGATGGACCACAACGTTTAAAAAACTAAAAGTTTAAGGTGCTAAGGTGCTCTGCGTGGTGGCTAGATTGTTGCTATGCGGTTGCTGGGGTACCTGAAGAAGTTGCTAGGGTGTTGCTATGTGGTTGCTAGGGTACCTGGGGGAGTTGCTAGGTTGATCCTACGCAGTTGCTAGGGTATCCAAAGCAGTTATTAGGGTGTTGCTATACAGTACTTGGGGTGGTTGCTAGATTGTTGCTATGCGGTTGCTGGGGTACCTGAAGCAGTTGCTAGGGTGTTGCTATGTGGTTGCTAGGGTACCCGGGGGAGTTGCTAGGTTGATGCTACGCAGTTGCTAGGGTATCCGAAGCAGTTATTAGGGTGTTGCTATACAGTACTTGGGGTGGTTGCTAGATTGTTGCTATGCGGTTGCTGGGGTACCTG
>JAUCMU010000046.1:15276138-15291580 GCA_032275025.1 Enteromius treurensis | reverse complement strand
CTGCGGGGCCTTCTTTTTTCTCCTGAATTACAACCCTCAGGTCTTTCTGAGATTTAGAAAGCCCCGCTACAGAGCGCCGCCAACCCCCTTGCTATTAACTCTGGGGAGGAGCTCTCAAGGCGACACTCTGTTTATGTATGTCTCTGTGTTGTTTGTATGAGGAGCTGGTACTCAAATGGGGCTGCTCCAACCAGCAGCCCCTTGAGCTGGAAAGCAGCTAAGATTTATGAACCGCTGCCTTCAATCAGCGTCCCAATTCACGATTGGCTGATTTAACACACGTTTCAGAGCAGTCACGCTGGAGGGCGTTCCCAAAGCGTCGTACTCGACGCAGCTCGAGTTCCTGAAAGGGAACTAAACACATCAGGGCTAAAGTTGCACCAGACTTGGAACAATTAACTTTTTTCATGTTAGAACAGTTCCAACCTCTGTGCATCCACTTTTAAAACATATTTGATGTCTTTGGATTTTAATTGTACATAGCGTAAGCCGACAGTTTTTTTTTTATATATATGATTTTATTATATCGGTATGTGTTTACAGACTTCTCAGGTCACTGAACACATCAGTGGTTGTTGCAGAAAGTTTCTGCTTTCTACTGAAAACTAGACGCTATAAAAAACTTTATATAGTGCCTTTAAACAAAGCTTCTCAAACACTGTACAAAGTAACATTCTTTACAATAAAACTATTATGAGAACACAAACCAGCAGAAAATAAGAATACATTCATACTAAATGTACCCCATATAAATTTTAAGGTAAGAATAAAAAATTTGGGCCTCGTGAGTCGTGACTGGAAGATGGGGGCCGAACATCTAAAAAGAATAGAAATAACTAATACTTCATTTTCCTTTTAAAATCCTCCATTACAGAGTCATAAATAGTTACTGAGCCAGCGTTGCAGAGCTGAGAAGCATACTTTAGTCTTTTCACTTTTTATACAGAACATTGTTAGTCATCCAACTCACTTACATTCACAACCATGTAAAAAAAAAAGTGTAAAACTCAATTTCTTATAGATAGAAATATCTGACTGAGCAACCAAGTTGGGACTCGACAGCCTTCTAATATTTGCTTTTACAATTAACTTTCACAATTGTTCATTCATAGTACTACTGTATGTAGATCGTGATAACCACAGGTCCTTTACACACCTCATTTTAATTATGTCTCTACCTTAATATATACATTTTACAAACTATAATACATCATTATTATTTTATATAAATGGACAAATTCTATATATTGATGCATTACATTATAATGTTTCGGAATAAAATACATTTGGTGTTGTTTGTTAAAAACATATAATTCAGTGTTGGGGGTAATGCATTACAAGTAACCTGAGCGATGTAATCAGATTACTTTTTCAAGTAACTGGTAAAGTAATGCATTACTTTTAAATTTACAAGAAAATATCGTTTTCAAGAAATTACGCTTTCAAATAAGTAATGCCAGCTACGTTTTTTCTACAGACTGACTGACAGCTTGTGTGTCCTGTGTCGAGGGAAACTGGGAGTCATGTGTGAAAGGTAACTCAAAGGTATTGTTTTTCATAGAAAGTAATGCAATTAGTTGCTTTCTTATGGAGTAATGCATTATTGTAATTTCCCAGCACTTCCAAAGGTGGGAAAAAAAAGAAAGATTATCGTATTTCTGAGGAGGTATTTAGACTTTAATGAAATGAAGCCAAACCTGGTATACAGAATGCCCCAAAAAAATATTTACAAGCCAGAGACACAGCCAATTAAAGGGAGTTAGAAAGATCATTCAGTACAAACCAGTTAGTGAAAGTCCTGCTGGTATGCTACAGCTGTTCATTTGGAAGAGTAGAAAAGAACGAGGCTCAGGGAGGAGATGAGTAAATACAGGGACAATCGAGGAAGGCAGAAACAGTTTCATCTGCAGCCGTCACCACAATACACGCCGCAATTTATAGTCATGAATAAATTCTAAACTGCAAAGTGACTCTACTGCTCAAGCTGCAGGAGGAGAAGTGTATTCACATAAGAGGAAATAGAGACACATGTACATATCAACAAACATATATATTACACTGCAATCAGAATCAGGTACTGTTGATCATCATAGACAGGGAATATTATTGGACAACAGACCTCATTCGTGAACCACAAGCAGAATTAGGTAGGGCCTTTGTGTGACAGTTTCAAGTTTTACTTAAACTCTTGTGTGATGTGACTGTTTATTAAACAATGGTTTAACCTGGATAAACTCTCACATGGTGCAACATTCGGGAGTAAAAATGTTCTGCTGCATGATACCACAGTTTACAGAAGAACAGTTTAACTTTCATAAACTGCTGCATGTGAATGGTTTCACTTGTGTCAATGCGTGTGGTGCAACAGTTTATGCAAAACTACATTTTAAACTTATGTGGTACAATAATTTACATAAGGACAGTTTAAGTAATACAAATTCACTCCATTTACTTTCCAAACGCACGTTCTTTATCGTGATTCATTCATGCATAAATGGAAGCCAGTTTAGACCAATTCAATAAATAAATCAAAAGTAATTTGGTACTTTTTAATCTCACAATTCTGAATTTCTCAGAATTGCATAATATAAACATAAAAAAAGAAGATTTTCTGCAATTCTGACTTTTCTCACATTTGCAAGTTTATATCCAGCAATTATGATTAAAAAATATTATAATCGCGTTAATATTATAGTTCTTATAACTCACATTTCCTCACATTTGTTATTAAGTCAGAATTATGAGATATAAACTTACAATTATGACTTTTCCTCTCTTAGGTTATATCTTGTAATTATCTTTCTCACTATAGCAGAGAATTTTGAGGATAAAAAGTCATAAATGCATGTTTATATCACGCAATCGTGAGAAAAAGATAAGATTAGACACAGAAAAAAAAATGCAATAACCTTTTTTATTTTTCATTCATTGGCAGAAAGGTTCTCCCATACGTCCTATTATGTCCTATTTATTTAATTATTTATAATTTAATTATTGCAATTATTTATTACAATACTGTAGTAGGATCTTCTGGTCAATCATCAAACCTGCCTTTGGCAATATATACAATAATTCTTCAATCATATAGTCAGTTTAAACCCCATTCATTTTTTTTTACAAATCTACTGTAATCTTATTTATTGGAGTGACAATACAGAAGAAAATTTCTGCCTCTGCTTCCGTTTCATCGCGTTTAAGCATGTGTTTTGGTTGCATAAACTGTCACACTGCGCTAATAGTTTTGTTACATAAACCTTTTGAACGGTTTACACAGAAATTATGCTTGTGATGAAGGAATGAGGCCCAATATGAGGAATAATTAAAAAATATATATATTAAAAACCAGTAAGTAAAGTCGCAGTAGTCTACTCAACTTTCTAGGAGTAAACGAAAACTGCTATTGTGGATGGTTTGTAGTGGATGGTCTCGCTTTCTCTCTCAATCTGTCTCCTTGTTCTTTCTGTGTTCAGGCAGTGAGGAAGACGCCTCTCCTAAGGGGTCCTGATAACAGAGATGTGACAGTCACCTCACTAACAGGCCCTGAGTCAGCACCCATAGCTCCTGTGAGAGGATGTGTGTCCGCCGAGACGTCCGTTTCGCTTCAACTTTCCCAAAGTGTTTGTGGGAGGAGAGACAGACAGATGGACAGAGTGAGAGAGGGTTTCTGGATGTTAGCGTTAGATGCTGTAAAGACGTAGTTATGTCGGGTCCCTGCATGGCAGAGATAATTTCTAGTTCTCCAGTTGGGTTGATGATTATGATCTGCCACACTTGTAAGTGTGAGTTCAAGCGTTCTGTCCTGGTCCTCCGCAGAGGTTGAATCCAATGAAGTCCGTAATCAATAACTCTGAGTTTCCCACTTTCCACACAAGCAAAACAAAACAGCCACGAATACACCTTGAGTCATTACAACCGGACGACTGCAGTTGCATGCGACAGCTCCAGGTTGCTTCAAACCCTGACAAAAGACAAAGAGACACGGACTAAGATCAGATGATTAAAACAACACAAATAATCCACACTCCAGACCATCAGTTAATGCCTTGAAAAGACAATTTAAAATGTCTTAGTTATGGATTTGTTTCAGCTTCTGTCTTCTCCAGATGTTAACTGATGGATTGGATTGGTGTGGTGTTTTTATCAGCTGTTTGGACTCTCATTCAGATGACACCCATTCATTGCAGAGCATCCAAGTGATGCAATGAAACATTACTCCAAACTTATCCTAATCTTGGATGGCAAGATTAATGGCAATAAATGCTGTGATTCATGTAATGCTTGTATGTGCTTTTATGGACTAATCACTAAAAGGCTACTTATCATTACATCATGCAGTGACTCATAAACCCCCAAAACAATAGTTTACTCTAAAATGTACTTTTCGGCAGAGATTAAGACATTTTCCTTACAAAAACGTTCAACACCAGAACGGAAAGAATAGAAGGAAGCAGAAAAGATCCTTCACTCACCTCCGCAGGAGATGTCACAGACATCAAGGCCAAAGAATGAAGGCAAGAGAGAAGAATAAAAAGAGAAATAAAAACTGGAAGGACAGAAAGAAGGAAAAAAGAAAGATGTATTAATTATGGTTACAGCCAAGACAAATGCTCAACATCCATATCAGAACAAAGAATGGGAGACGTTAAGGAAACATTTTGAGTACAGTTGACAGAAACTGAGATATACTGTGTTACCTTCTCCTCTAGATCTTTAATCTGTCTCCTCTGAATGTCTGTCTTGTCCTCCAGGTCTCTGATCCTCTGCGTTGAGAGAAACACACGTCACAGATTGTTTATTAAGTGACTGCTGCAAACAGGTTCGAGAAAGCTGCAATCCTTGATAACAGTGCTTTTTAATATAAAACCTCTTTTATAAATAGAGTCTAGGAAAACTAGTTAAATCCCCGGAATAGCATAGAAATCTGACATTGAAACGTGCACTGGTTTTACAGTAGTATCAGTGCTTGGTGTGTCTGCTGCCCTCTTCTGTAGATAAACGCTAGTGCACTGTCCTGTACGTCACACAACCAACAAACATTGTATAGGTTTGATTACACACATCAACTATATTTCATCTCTTTTCTAGTGTTTTGTATTAATTTCCAGATCACACATGTGACTAAATACATCTTATTTGATAATTGTTCCGAGTGTACTGTTGAGTGTGAAACGCTGTATTGATATTGCCACTTGTTTGTTGACCGATGTACTCTTTACAAAATCATCTGAACTGGAGAAATCAGCAGGAATTCACAGAACTAGTCATCGGCACGTCTGATCTAGTACTGAACACATAAAGTCCGCTGAGGCTGAGTGAGGTTAGCTGTTCGGTGGATTCCTTTGTGAAATCTGTTCTCTTCTTCTTTTGATTTCTTAGTTAATGAATCCAAACGAAAAATGTTTGCGTATGTGCTTTATGTTATATCATATTTGATACAACAGGCTTTTTTTGGCTCACTGTATGACACGGTGACATCGAGCTCAAATTAAAAAAGGAAAAAACTTTTTTATTTATTCAGAACTTTGTTATTTTTGTTAATATTTTTAATTAGGTTTTATTTCTGCATATTTATTATTATTATTATTTAACATTTATTTATATCCAAAGTAAGGTTTTATTGTTTTAGTTTTAGTTGATTAGTAAATTAAGAGGCCCAAAATGAGCAAAAACATGCAATTTGATGCAGATATTTTAATTTATGCAGCCAGAAGATGAAATACTTATAGCTTGTAATGTAAATCAATTTTGAATAAAACAACAATTTATTAAAAAAACTAAACAAAAAAAAACATATTTAAATATTAATTTTCACTCTTTGTTTCCCAATAATATGTATTAGTAAGATGCTATGTAATGTTTGGTTTTAAGATCTACAGCTTTTAATGTGGGGACAAAATATATAATGCAGTGAAATACAATGATGATTGAGAGATGGACAAATAAATGTTGCTCAAAAGCATGTTGTATGATATTTGAGTCATTTGTCTTCATTGTTGGGGGTTACGCATTACAAGAAACGTGAGTTACATAATCAGACGACTTTTTCCAAGAATAGTAAATAGAATAGTAAGATTTTTGTTTACGAGAAATAATTTTAAAAAACATTGTTGAGAGAAATTGCTTTTTTTTTTAATTTAAACTACTTTCCATAAAAAGTAACATAATTAGTTTTCCTCTTAAAGAGTTACGCAATATTTCATTGCATCACTTTTCCCCAACATTGCGCAAAATCTAATTAATAATGTGATTTTTAAAAATTCTTCCATGCCTTCTCTGACCTGTCTCCTGGGTAATATGAAATATAAATGATAAAGTCTTTTGTAATCTCATCTCATGTTTGGTTACGTCATAAGACACATAGTACATGTATAAAACGTGCTTAATTGCTGCTGAGATGAAGGTACAGTACCTGATGGGCCTGATGGAGCAGCTCCATTCTCTCCTGCAGCACCTGACAGTCATATTCTCGGCTCTTACGCAGCATCTGTCTGCGCAGTTTCTCCACTGCCGTACGCAACTCGTCCTTCTGCATCTCGTCCAGGGGTTCTCCGTATTTGATAACTTTATCCTGCTGCAGGGAGTTGTACAGGGTCGCCTCCAGCTCCTGGATTTGCTATTGCAAACACACACACACACACACACGTTTGTGTTGCTATCTTAGCTAGGATATCGCATAGACTTCCATTGAATTTCTATCAGGCTTTTGATATTTTCGATCCCTAAACCTACCCATCACACAAACACAAGATCTACATCAAAACATCTTTTGGCTGATATCTAAGCGTTCTTAACTAGTGAAGACTAGTCAAATGTCCACACTAGTGAGTTGTCATTAACTTTTACTAAATAAGTGAAGGCATTTCATCCTCACAAGCGTAGTTAAACCAGCACACACATTTCTCAGCTGAAGTTAATAGAAAGATAAAAGTTAAGGGATGTTTTACCATGTAGGCCTGGTCCAGCGCCTGCTTCCTATAGTCCAGCTCCTCCTCCAGATAACCCTTCTGTTTGCAGAACATCTCCTGCAAATCACCAGACATGATGGAGATGAAATCAAGACAGCAGTGAACGGACCTTCTCTAATTAACGCATCTATCTAGCATTGCATCTCACAAATGAAATCTGCGCAATAATTCAAGCTTCAGTAAACACAGTAAATCTTCTTGCAATGCAAATGCTCCTACAATCTCTCATTTCATTCTGTATTAACAATCAAAGCAGAGGACTTCAGTATTAATATATAGTATTGTGAAATAATGTGCTGCCAGAAAGACTGTTCTGTAACGGATAATAGAATAATAAGCAGGTAAGATATATGATTTCGTCTCAGATCTATATATTTTATGGCCCTGTCCTTAATTGATGTGGTGAAAAGCTGTGTAACTAGACTGTACATTATGACTTCATGTCTGTTTTGTTTGGCTCAAAGCTGCCTGAGAGGAATTTAAATCAGTATTTTGTGTTTAAGTGTTTACTTCACACTACTGTTCAAGGTATAGATCAGATAGTAGACAGGAGTCTTGCATTGAGTTAGAAATATTGTGTAGAGACAGGGCTTGTAGTATGTACCATCTCGAGCTCCAGGTCCATCATCTTCTGATGCAGAGCTGCTTCTGTGCCTTCGATCTGCTGGATCCACTAAATCACAACACACATCTGTTTACTGACAAACATCTGTCTACTTCACAAATAATCATTACAGTCCTTGTGTGTGTTTCTAATGTAATGGCTAGTGTTATAGTTAAGAGACCACATAAACTAGACCACGACCAGAAAGCACACTGGAATTCTACACTGACAGCTGTACAGATAATTTCATAACACTAATGTTTTAAAGGTAAAAAGGATACTCTTCATATGAAACTAAAACTTGAAGCAAGTAGTTGGTTCATTCACTAATGATGAAGCACTGATGTGAGTTGCTTGGAAATGATCTGCTGAGGATTTGTTTAGAATATTGTCAGATAAATCAATGTCATGTTTGCAATCAAGCTTATTTTTGTGAAAACATAACTCTTGCTCTGATGATATCTGATGGTATTGCTTAATTATATCATACGTTAAAAGTCCAATTTTTGGTGACATGTTTTACACAATCCCCCCTTAAATGTTGACCAGGCACAACAGGATGTAAAGATAAGTCACTAAGTGCATTTGAATCAAAACAAAATAGTTAATTGATAGTTAACTGATTGTATTTGAATTTAGATTGTTTTAAATTGATTCAACAAGGCAAAATAAATCAAATTCTTCTGTAGAAGACAATAGTAAATAGTTGGGTTTTTGACTGGTCTTGAAATAAAATTCAAACAGAGACAAGCCAGAGTACAAATACAATCCATAATGAGTCAAGGTTGGGACCTTTTACATTTACATTGTTTTATTTTTTTTTTTAAATAAAAGTATAACATGATATTTAACTCCCAATAAGATTTTATATTATGAAAGCAACAGCTACATTATAACGTATTATGACATATTATAAACAATGCAATGAACGAGCAAACAAACTTTCCTAAATCGCAAGATGTATGATTTCTGACACATTTTTCACCCATCTGTACACATGAACACAATAAAATATGATACAAATTATACCAATATGTTTTGAGTACTACCTTACTAGTAATGGTTCAGGTATGCCAGTCATACAGTCTAACACTTTTTGGGCCTCTTTAAAATGTATGTCTTATAGAGTATATACAGTGCCCTCCACAAATTTTGGCATCCTTAGTAGGCTGTGAAAATAAATTAGTCCGATTAGTTCATTGTGTTAATTTGTTCCCAGCTGTGTTCCCCAGGTGTTTGCAGTTCTCCCATGATTTCCGTGTGTATATTTACCCTGTGTTCCCGAGTCTCCCTTGTCGGTTCTTATATGTCTATATGTCTTCATGTCTGCGTTGTATCCTATGTTCTTGAGTTTGAGAATTAAAAGACTCTGTTCCGGCTCGGGGCTTGTTTTCATCGCCCCATGGATCTCCCAGACACCACAGGCATGTGTTGGAGGGAGGCTATCTACCAGTGTCTGGGAAGCGTCCGGACAGAAGCCAGCCCACTGTCCAAAATCCTGCCGACAGACCCGCTAGAGGGGCACCCTCCGATTCCCACGCCGCAAGGGCACCCGCCGGAGGCTGCGCCATAAGAGCACCTGCAATCACAGCCAGGAGAGCCAATCCAGATCCCCATGGATTCCGTTCCGTATTTATGGCCAGGAGTGCCGAGGCACCGCCAGGAGAGCAACTCCAGTGCCCTGCAGATTCCGTTCCGCAGTCTCGGCCAGGAGTGCCGTTCCAGAGTCATGTTCCTCTTCCTCCATGGCTCCTCCCTCCTTCATCACCCCCATGGACTGCTCTATGGGCCCCACCCGGGTGTCTGTCCTCCTCCATAGCTCCCACCCCCCTTTCCTTTGAATGTTCTCAGGTGCGAGGACACACCTTCCGGGAGGGGGGAGTAATGTCCCGTCTTGTATGCCCATATTTGGTTGTTCCTGTCCCCGATTAGTTCATTGTGTTAATTAGTCTCCAGCTGTGTTCTCCAGGTGTTTTCAGTTCTCCCATGATTTCCGTGTGTATATTTACCCTGTGTTCCTGAGTCTCCCTTGTCTGTCCTTATATGTCTATATGTCTTCAAGTCTGCATTGTATCCCATGTTCCTGAGTTTGAGAATTAAAAGACTCCACACACTCCGTGACTACTATGTTCTCCTTACGGCACACCTACGACACTTATTGTTTTTATATTGTATTGCAAAACACTGTAACACTAGTAAATATTTAGTAGTAGTCAGTGTACTTACATAAAACAAAATGTACTTACCATGTAACTAAGTTATGGAACAGTTTGTAATTATGTACATGTAATAGACTGCTACTGTTACATTACAATTACAGAATCTTACACAGGCATAAGCTACTTAAAATAAAGTGTATCAAGTACTGAAGTGTAATTCATGTACTGTACACCTTATCTAGCTGCACCTTAGTTTGATTTAACCCATTAGTAAACAACTTAAATACATGTAATACCTTTCTAATTACATCAGAATTACAGAATATTACACAGACATACGGTACTTACAAAGTGTATCAAGATTGTACTTAAGTGTGTAACAGACTCAGTGTGTAACATATGTGTAACAGTAGCTGTCTGTTACATCTGCATAATTACAAACTTGTAATTATAGTCCGTTCCATAACTTAGTTACATGATAAGTACATTTTATTTCACAATAACTGGCTACTACTAAGTACCTATTTAGGTAATTACTCTGTATTATGACACCTTAAAATAAAGTGTTACCCAAAACTCTTTTTAAGGTGAAGGTGTAAGGGATGGGTCAACAGTGTAATTATAAATGTAAATACAAAAAAGTATTACAGGTGTAATTACAAATGGGTATTTTTTAAAATCAAAGTACAATGTAAAAACATATATGTACACAATAAGTGCATTGTACCAAATTATTAATTTAAATGTAAGTACATAGTAGTTAAGGCCAGTTAATATACAGTGGGACCCTGAATTGTTTATCCCTTTGATCTTTCATTCAAAAGATTCAACTTCATTTCAATGAATGATTAGAATTTTTGTGATTTCTTTTCACAGCCATCTTTGCTCATATTTACAAACAGTGCCACTGTAATATCATACACAGTATATACAGTAAAGACGTACCTTCTCAGCGAGCGACAGCACGGTACTGGCTTGAATAATGGCCACCTGCTCCTCGTTCCTCAGGTTCTGCAAAAAACCATAAACACACACTCAGCACTGAGTCTGGGGTTTGCATTATTAACCCTAAACACTACTACAGTTTCTGTTAATTGTCTATCGTGTTCAGGTGTGTCGTATTAATTAATGTCATTGTCTGTTCTATTTAAGTTATGTTCAGTTTAAGTCATTTGTCGGGTCATTAATGTTCCTTCGTCTGTTGGTGTGGATTCCCTGCTTGTCTGTGTCTACGTGCTGTTGGATTATTAAAAGGATTTTTATTTCAGAGTTTGATACCTGCCTTCGTGATTTACCACACGCAGCGCATGACAGTTACTCTGAAAACACACAATTTTTATAAAAATAGGCTAATTTTTCAACTCCCCTACTATTAAGTTTTACAGTTGAGTTTTACTGTTTTCGAATCCATTCAGTTGATCTGGAGGTAGCACTTTTACCTGGTATGAGAGTATAGTCAAGTTTTAAACAGGAAAACTATCAAAACTCTCTGGTCATTTGAGTATGATGCTAACGGTTTAATCAGAATCAATGATCTATGCTAAGCTACAGCTAAAAGTGCTAACGCCAGACCCAGAGATCGGCTGAATGGATTCCAAAACGGTAAAACTCAACTAGGGGAGCTGGAAAAAAAAGTAATGTGTTCCTTTAGTTACTAATTACATCTTCAACAGTGTAATTAGATTACTGTACAAATTACTCTTTCAAAAAAGTACCTATTTACTTTCTAAATCTAAGCATGCATTTTAGATTTTAATGCTGATAATACATGCATTAATGTATTATATATAAATGTTCTACACTCTATACACAGTATTGAGTTAAATACATAAAAAGTAACTGTTATTAAATGACTAAACGAAAAAAAGGGGCAAACCTCTACTTTTTTTAAGGGAAAAGTCAAGTACATGTGTGTGTGTGTGTGTGTGTGTGTGTGTGTGTCGTACCCCGTTATCCCCGAGTATGTCCAGCAGCTTGATGAGGTCTGGTATACACACATCCTGTGGAGAGAATAGGAGATCTGGTTCAGTTCGTGAGCTCTTACTGAACACAGGTGACAGATGATGACTGGACAGTTACCTTCACGCCCTCCTTTATACAGTAGATCTGCAGCGCACTCACTCCTTCAGAGAAAGGGTGGATCTGGAGAGTAAACGGAGGCGATCTCCTCTCACGCTCCTGACAGATCACATCAAACACACTTTACACTCTCCAACTTCTCAAGGCAATGAATCAGTGTGGAAACAACTAGCCTCAAAATAAATGAAATGAAATTAAGATAAATTTAAAAAGACTCCAAACAAGCAGTCCCTGTACACTATATTTCATTGGGCTTCCTTAGGAAATCAGATTTGTGGCTGACTGCACCAGTTTGCATAACCTAGCCTTAGTTTTGACATAAAAGGGTATTATTTAACAACTTACTCTTTACTAAATATGTGCATATTTATTACTTGATGATGATAACACGTACACTAAAGAAAAAATATTATATAATATAATGCCTTGTTATTGGCTTCTTTGTATCACAATTTAGATTTTTTTCTTATCATTCATAATCAAATTGTCAGACATAAATGTGCAATTCTGAAAATAAAAGTCATAAATGGTTTTTTTTTTTACATCTCGCAAATCCCCTCAAAAAACATTTTTTTAGGAATTGCAAGATAAAAAGCCATAGTTATCTTTTTAATTATTTTTATCCTGTGTCAAAAAAACTGCCTTTATACAGTTTCTGAATGTTTTATATGTACAATTTAGACATAAAATCAATTATTAAAATCAATTATTATTACTTATTTACAGTTTCCTCAAACTAGGAATAATGGTTAAAGGTTGGTTAATGAGTTCTTGTTATATCTTTGGAACAAATCAAGCTAAAAAATAAAGTTAACGAAGGCGGGTTAGGAGTTAATGAAGTTAATGAAGAAAACTTGGATAACTACTGAAATGAATGGATTTAATCAAATTAGCCACAATTTGCTGCACAGCTGTAAATACATTTGCACATTTACTCACAAACTTCTATAAACTAGCATGACCTGTCAAAGTTTAACACTGGTATGAACTTCATGTCAAAGTCTTAAACTAGAGTTTATGGTGCAGCCAGTGAACAGAACAGAGTCAAACCTCGAGCTCAAGGATGCGAAACTCCAGGAGTTCGTTCTGATCTTTAGAGTCCTGTAGCTCCTGCTGCAGCTTTCCATTTTCAGTCTCCAGCTTCTCCCCCTGGCCAAGAAGCATCAGAAGAAATGTCATCTGACTGACAGAGACTTCTACAAACCTTCCTGCATTAATAGCCATTCCTCCAGTCTTCAGTGTCACATGATCCATCGGAGATCATTCTGATTTGCTGCTCGAGAAACATTTCTGATTATTATCAGTGATGAAAACAGTGGTGCTGCTTAATATTGTTGTAAAAACTGTTTTTTCATGTTTCTTTGAGGAACAGAAAGTACAAAAGAATGGTGTTTATTTGAAACAGAAATCTTTGGTAACTTTATTAAACTACTGAATGAAAGTGTATCATATTCACAAAAACATTGAGCAGCTGTTTTTTACACTGACAATAATCAGAAATGTTTCTTGAGAAAATCAGCATGTGATTTCTGAAGACACTGAAGACTGGAGTAATGATGCTGAAAATACAGATTTGATCACAAGAATAAATTGTGTTTGATATAAAAAAACGGCTATTTTAAATTGTCAAAATCTTTCAAATTATTACTGTTTTTACTATATTTTTAATCAAATAAATGCAGCATTATACATACAGTATACTACTACACATACAGTATATTACTTGTATGTACATTTATATATTTATATTCCTATATTTAATATTATATGTACATACATGTATTATTATAGATACATAATAGGCCTAAATATACACAGAGTACATACATATACTATGTAAACAAGCACTACGTTTTTGCAAATAATGTACAAAGAAAAAAATGTGATACAGTCCATTTATTTTAGCACAAGTTACTGTACAAGTATCTGCATGCACTGTAACTAAGTTTATAATTAAACTATTGATACTAAACTTGTCCCAAACGAGAAAATGCAATGCATTACTTTCAAAAGTAACTTTGACTCACCTTCTCCAGCAGCTCCTGATTGCGCCTGAGAAACAGCTGCTTCTCTTCCACCCATTTAGAGTCCTGAGAGCAAGAGAGAGATGAGACGTACCTGCCATACTGTATATTCTCATGAAATATGTCTGTAAACATGAAGAAGTGACGTTTCTCCAAACGAGTTTCGAGAGAAGCGCGCACGAAATCGCTTTGTCCATTCATCTCCTCATCTAGCCAGCCTATCAGATCCATCCTCCCACTATAAATAGACCCATCTCCTCGCCTTCCGCATCTCGTCTTTCTTTTGCATCCCTCCTCCGCCAGTTCTCGCGCTTTCCTTACGGGGGGGGCATGCAGGGTCCGAGCCGGACGCCGAGCTCTGCCCTCGCTAGGGTTCAAATCACTAGGGCTCGGAGTCCGCCGTCCACCCGGCTCGCCCCCCGGACAGCACGCCAAATCTGCTAAACATTTTTTACGATTGATTGAGGAAGCGCGAACTCTTGAAATGATAGATTGGGGGACCTAAACATTAGCAGTATAATCAATGTAATTATGATTTGTGAATTGTTTGGGTGGCATTTGTCATCAGAGTAAAATGTCATTACTCCCTAATTAGCCAAAGGGTCTAAACTTTGTGTATTTGTTCCACTCACTTTTATAATAGGTGACCCTGGATCACAAAACTAGTGAAAAGAGTCAATTAAAAAAAAAAAAATTACGCTGAGATAGAAATATTTGAAAATCTGCAATCTGAGGGTGAAAAAACAACAACAAACAATAAAAATATATAAATATTGAATTTGCCTTTAAAGTTGTCTAAATTAATTTCTTATCAATGCATATAATAATCAAAAAATAAGTTTTGTTATATTGATTTATCTTTACTGAAAATCCTATTGATTTCTTGACTTTGATTATATTTTTTAACTTATTGTACAAAGTCAACTATAAATAAAATACAATAAATAATTTTGACACATATTGCATATTTTTACTAATGATTAAAAAGAATGAAAGTTCCCCCATCAGCCATTGGTCAGGCCGACGCCCCAAACTCACATCATTGGCTGAGATACAGTGGTCAGGCTTGTTTGGATAGCACTAATAAGTGTTTATATCTTTTTTAAGGAAATAAAAATAACAGTTTAGACCAAAATAAAGAAGGTATTTTGAATAATGTTGGTAACCCAACAATTTTGAATTCCTTGTATGGCCAATTCAGCCTTGTGTCGGGACACTGCTTTATAATTCACAGTACTTACACACTTCAGCTTTAAATCCTAGAACTACGATGAAGAAGAAGGAAAGGCCAGCTGGTGTCCAGCACTGAGCTATTTTTGTCCACTCTGGATCCTCAGTTCTTCAATAGCACAGGAGGGAGACGTCAGCTGATCTCACTGTATCTCTCCGCATGCAGACCTGACTTTTGCTGAGAATAAAACCACTTCATACGTCAAGACAGTATATTGTAGGAAGTGGTGATGGCTGGTATGACTGTATGTCAGCTGGTATTTTGTGATTTTGCTGTACAGTTTGTACTGCAATGTGGTTCTCACAGTCCTAGAAGAAAATCTGGTAACTTTAAAGAAGTGATTGAATTTGGAAAAATAATAGATATTTTATAATATATAT
>JAUCMU010000046.1:15264316-15276038 GCA_032275025.1 Enteromius treurensis | reverse complement strand
ACACAGATATCTCAAATATAATAGGTAGCACACAAATTCTGAATGCCTTTGGCAGATCTCAAATGAGCCATTTCAATGTAGATTAATCTAGATCAAAAAAATGTTATCTATGCCCACCCCTAGTTTTAGAACGATGCTGAAAATTCAGCTTTGCATCACAAAAATAATATTTATATATTTTTTTTAATTCCCTTTTTGCTTTCATTAGAAAACACAGTGGAAAACGACCATGTTCTATTCATTTTTAAGATTGAATTTTCTGTGCCGAGTTTCTACTGCTGATTTTACAATCACAAAAGGGCAAGTGGAATTGGTCACAGCCACAAACAGAAGCTTCAAATTTTGCTAAAAATGTGAGGGTGGGAACTAACTAAGCTTTTAGCTAATGACCGGTCATTACTGTCAAAGTGTACAACCTGCCAGAACCAACGGTTTAACTGGGCGGGGGAACCCAAATGGAAACCACAGGACGCATCCACAAGTCTTTTAAAATAGTCCGGCACTTAAAGATCTCATGATTCAATTCAGTTTTTTGTTTTTTTCAGTGAATTAAGGACTAGTTTAAAAAAAAGATGCTGTATAAAATTCCTATTAAACTCTGCTTTCTCTGTAATAGACCTGAAACAGGAACGCAGTAAGTGGGTATGAGAACTTGTGAAACATTTAATTAGAGCTATTCAGCATTTAAAATGTTATGGACCGAATTAACAGTCTTTTTTTACTAACTTTATAGTTGTAAGTTACTGAGTCGCACGAGTGTACAACTGACTCAAGCATTTAACTAAGCATTAAACAAGTCACACATGGTCAGATTCAACTCACTCCTGACTGCCTTCACACCTCCTTTCAAAGTAAACTCAGCAGTGTTTGACTCTCTTCAGCAGCTGTGGTTTGCTTTAACAGACCTTGAATAGATTTTAATTAGTGACGGGTCACTGAATGAGGATGCAGATTCTTCCCTGTGTGTGAAAACAGGGCGAAATTCACCACGGATCTGATCTCATATGTGTTTAATTCAGCTCAACTTTCACATCCCAGTCCATCAAGAGCACTCTTAATGAAATACTTTAACTTAAAGCAAATAGCATTAACATGCTGTAGTTGAAAAAAACTTCCTAGACAAGAGCATACCGACTCGTACTGTAAACTCCCAAATGTTTCTGAGTCCATGAGCCATGACGTCACCTTCTAGAAAAGTTTCTGTCCTCCTCGAGAGGATTTGCTATTACAACTGCAGAACATCAGCAAAACTCTACTCTAATATATACCTCTAATAAAACGATCCATAGCTGAATGTATGCTGTTATAAACGCACTAAATGTTCAGCAAGATTAATATTAGATCCTTTATTGAATTCACTGATAAAATGTAAAGCAGTATAATTGGACAAAATAATACAATATTAAAACAAATATTAAATAGTCTAACATCTCATTTAACGCATGCTGAAAGAAAAACTCGGAAATTAATTTAAAACAAGCAGCTGGTAGCCTGTTTAGGATATAAACAAAGTAACGATATAACGTACAAGCAATTAAAACGTACCGAGTTTATTTTAATACGGGTTCAAATATACTATTATACAACGCAAAGCAAACGTCTCATTGCAATAGTCTGAACAAATCGTTCGTATACGATACATTGTAGCACCAGGAGTTCTTTAAAGGTCAGATGTCAAAGGTAAAAGTCACTATGTTGCATGGCACGCCGAAAATGGTTACAAAATGGTTAAAATAAAAGAGGTCTTACCTCGTCTCGCGCTGGAAGTGGGGACGTGTGACGGCACACAGGGCAGAGGTAGATTTATAGCGACTCCTCTGCTGTTTTGCAGTGATTTTAGTCGTTGCCACGTACAGAACAGCCTCTCAAACACTTTCCACAGGCACTCACAATCCTCATAATAAACGCGCACTCACATTCCCGAGCTCCACGATGAGAGGCTATATCAGCGAAAACGTGTAACTAACTGGCTTTTATAGCGTCAGATATTAGATATTACATAATATCTATACTTGCACAGCCTATATGCACATTAAAAGTCAACGACTCTTTAATGGCATGGAAGAACAACGTGTAAACGCAGATGAATGAGGATGTTTTTTCTGGCGTCGCCATCTAACTCCGATAATGTGAACGAGAAGAGCGTTCTGCAGAATTTACTGTCTTGATCCTCTTGGGTTCAAATCATATACATCTTGCTGGATCTTAATCGAAGCATTTGATTCATTTAGAGGTTTACTCCCTGTAAAGGTTGACCGACATCCGAGATCGATCCGACAGAAAAATCTGCTTATACTCTGTGGTTTACGGTAAAACGGAACATGATGGACTGCACGTTCTCTTTTAGCTCTGGTGAATGGTTCAGTACTGATTATGATGCCTCAAGTAACAGAAATAAGAATTGTGACCCTGGATCACAGGGTAAATTTCCGAAAATCATTAAAAAGAATAAAATAAAATAAAAAGATGGATAAATACGTCTTCCATTTATGTATGGTTTGTTAGGTTAGGACAATATTTGGCTGACATACATTAGAAAATCTGGAATCTGAGGATGCAAAATATTCTTAAAATTGGAAAAATAAATATCACATTTAAAGTTGCAAATGAAGTTCTAAACAATGCATATTACTTAAACAAGTTTTCTGTAGAAACGGTAAGAAATTCACAGCATATCTTCATGGACCTGATCTTTATTAAATACTCTAATGATATTTGGCACATAAGAAAAATATATAATTTTTACTCCTACTTTGTTGGCGGTTGCTACAAATACACCTATGCGACTGCTTTTTTGCTCCTGGATCACAATTATGCTATATTTTAGCATCATATGCAAGAGAGTTCAGGTTTAGGGTTGTATCAGTCAATTATTAAAAAATGTGTTCGGAATCTTTCGAGGTCGTTTCCTCAAAAACATGCAGTTTTTAAATCATCATATCTCTGCTGCAATTTGGAGCAGTCATCATAATCTTCGGCAGAGAGTTTCGTTCTCTGATCATTCTGTGCAAAAAAATAGTAAAAATAATTGTTTCTGGGACAGAATGACTAAATTATGGAGCTGATTACATGTTATGACTTAACTGTAACTAATTATATAAAGTCTTAAATATATGGCTGATCAGGACCCCAGCTGATTTTTTGTGCAGTTTGGCTCTGTCTGCTTTAGAAAGACTGTCATGTAACAATTTTTCTTGTTTTCTCCAGTTGTTTTTTTTTAATACAGTAAAAGTGTAGTAACCTCAAAAGAGCATCAATTAAACAAAGTCTGATGAGAGGCTGAATTGCAGAATAATGTAAATATAATTCTCAATCCATATTGGTTATAGAGAGAGATTCATTTTAAACCCATATACAGTATTAATACTCAAAGTATCAATTAACAATTTGAAGTACAGAGAAAAGAAATGTGTGCCATTATTGATTGTTTTCTAAATGGTATTAATTCAATATTAGTTTTCAACAAGACATAGCTCATTAGACATGTTTTGGTCTAAATTTAAAAGCTGTAAAGAATATCTGGGTCCACTACTCACACTTGTATTTCACCACTTTTCTCCTTGCATGTATTTCCTTACTTGGCCCAGGTTTTCAAGGGAAGACTGAAAGTGTGCAGAACTTTTGATTACCTAAGTGGACATACTTTTTCCAGATAGATAGATAGGTACACACACATACTGATTTTTTTATATTTTCCACTATATAAACCTCTAAATGTCTGTTCAGTAATCCTTATAACTGACAAAACAGTGTTGCAAATGTTACATCTAAGGAATCTAGGGGTTTAAAGTAACAATATTAAGGAAAAGAGCCCTGCCACAGCATCACAACCAGGTCCCTTTAACAGGTTTTATTAACAATCTAGATTACATACATGACTTCAAACAAAAGAAGAGTGTAGAGCAAGCTGGAAGCAAGAAGGCTTCAGGAGGGGGGACATGCCAAACTAACAAAGAAAAGTATTTCTATTCTTGGGTATAAATTATTTCTAAAATCTGTCAAATAAAAGAAAAACAACAACTTATAAGCTGACTCCCTGTCTAATCCTCAAAATAGGTACTGTACAAGAGAAAAGGCACCCATCCCTACAGCTTTCAAAAGGAAAATAAAAATTAAAAATGTTAACAGGTGGTAAAACAAAAACCCTAAAAGGCTAGACTGTAGGCTAAGAATCTTGCCTGAGAGTCATGGAGAATCCTATCTGCCTCAGCACAGGAGCAGGGTAGAGCTTCTAGCCACAACAGATAGCTAATCAGAAGCTCCATGGATTGAGAACTCCAAAAAGGCTTCAACATACAGCTCAACCAAGGTATGCTCCTCTTCAGAGGGCTCTGCTCAGCTTTAATTCTTCTTCTCCCTGGGCTGATAAACAGGTGCAGCTGCAAAGGCAATCAGCTACCTGCAGGAGAGGAAAGAGTGGGATGGGCCAGAGAAACAAAGAAAAAAGAGAACCAAACCGAACATAAGGCAGATAACTCAAAAGTGAATATGCCACCGGACTTAACACAAACCTTTTACAAAATACACATGCTCACCTAACATGCAGCATTATGTTTTACTTCCAAATTTTACATCTAATTCATTTTACTCACAATATGGCTCTGAAGTGCTAGAGTGTGGATTTGAGCATTGGCAGTTTCAGACCTGGGACAGTCTTTTGCATCCACTTTCTGTCCCATGTGCACACTGTTAAGTGGCCAAGACTGTGAGTGGGCATTGGGACAAACCCCTGGTCTCAAATTAAACTCCCTAACTACTCATCAACCGATAGAAGCTAGTGATTGGTAACTTAACACCCTGTTTTTTGCCATTTCGGTCCATGTTTACCTAAGATCTTTGCAGGTTCCTTTTATGGCAAACCCATCCTGGTTTGTGGACCCAACCACTTATTACCAAGGAGAAGATTTCTCTCACTCTGGAATGTGAATCCCTGAAGCCTTATTTTATATGATCTGTCGGTGCTCTTATTGTTAGTTAAATTATGTGTTATCACAGATCTTACCACGAGGCTGCTCTGTCTATTCTAATCTTCTCTGGTAATGCAGTTGTAATTATCATGGTATCCTTGATGGATGAGTGACAAGTCAGTCACAATTTAACACACAAACCTGTTAAATCCTAACAAAGCAAGACCTTCTGGTCAAAAATACACCTTCAGCTGTACACAGGTCATTTTTCACGCTGACCTCAACTCTTTAAACCCAGAGGAAGAAAGGGGGCAGTTTTAAGCCTGTCCCTGTTATATGTAGCTCCGCCTTATTGCATAATCATTCGACCCACATTTTTCTCTATGAAATTCAAATTAAAAATCTATAATTGCATGTACTACAGTGGAAGAACCACTGCATCCACTCGAGGTTCTCTTCATCCATTTTGGAGCATTTATAGTTACACGTTGATGTTTTTAATATCTGCTCAAGCGATCAAGTTTAATTTTTAGTTAAATTAGTACAATAATCCATAATGAGTATCAAACTCATCTGGCCAGGAGGAGTCTGAGCTGTTTCACACTTAGACAATATTTAACATCTCGTAAGATGTGGTTGCAGCTGGACACAACTTTTATATTTGTAAAGGTTTTATTCAAAGCACCCAAAATCCATCTCCTGTTGTCCTCTCACATTAAAACCTACTCGTCTATTTGTTTAGAGACATTTTGGCTTGAAAATGGTGATTGGCTCTCATTCTGGCAGCACCCATTCACTGCAGAGACGGTAATCTGTTCCAAATGAAGTTTAAAATCATTCATTTCAATGAAGACTGTAAATATTGGATAGACTGAGAGCGAGCACGTTTTAAGCCGTTTTTATTTACCTTTCACCTAAAACTCCCAAGTACTCTTAGGAGGACTTCTAGTGGTCAGATAAGATATTCATGAATGAGGCCTCAGGTGTCTGAAGAAAAGACCTCCTTTAATATTGTATAAAATGTGAAACACAGTTGTTACCTAAAAGAGCTACAGTTTTTCAACTTGGTCGTGGTGCAGCTTATTGTGTTCAGACTGGATTGTATATTTTTAGTTTAGATAAAACTAGTTAGAAGCACACTTTAGGTTGACTAACATCTTTAAAGTGCACTTTTCATATAAAAAGACAGTAAAGAAACCTGGCTTATTTCGTCAAGGTCATTTGTCCTGCACAAGCTCTTTATGAAAATTCCTGTGCAGGGTATTTTAATCAGATTAAAACTTCATTATTGTTCGGAGTGTGTGTGTGTGTGTGTGTGTGTGTGTGTCATGGAGGGGGTGACTTTTAATTCACTTGAGCTTTGTGTATGGAAAATGCTTTAAGTTTAGAAATCAGAAACCATTTTGGCAACCATTAACCTCAAAATTAATCATTCAAACTTCTCTGCGTAATTTTATGTAACATCGAGAGTTCACTCGTTGTGAGTCTGCTGATGTTAGAAGAAATATAGCCTACAAGTACAGGAGAATAGACATTATATAGAAATATCGATACCAACATGGGCTTTGCGGATCTTCTGGATGAAGTTGGCGGGTTTGGGCGCTTCCAGATGATTCATGTCACTCTTCTGTCCATCCCGGGCCTTCTAATGGCGAGCCAGAATTTGCTCAATAACTTCACAGCCGGTGTACCGGAGCATCACTGTCGCATCCCGAACATCACGGCGGCGCTGAACGAGAGCACTGCGGCGCTCCTGCGCGCGTTTATCCCGCTGGATTCGTCCCTCACACTGTCCAAATGTACCCGGTACACCGACGCTCAATGGCACTTAATCACAGACAAACCGAGTCACACAAATACAACTGAAGTCCAGACAGAGGCTTGTGCTGAGGGCTGGACATACGACAAGACTGATTTCATCTCCTCTATAGTGTCAGAAGTAAGTCGTTTCCAATTTACAATTCATCAACACTACACTTGTTAGGCTGAAAATCCAATTTGTAATTTGAATAAATAGAATAAATTAATATTAAATGAGAAAAAAAAAAATACACAGACTTTAAAATGCACTTTCCGAACTTATATAGTCAACCAAATCTAATGAAAGTGCATAACGTTATTGTACGCCAAATAAAAACAAAAAGTCGTGGTATTGATACGCAAAAAAATGACTTTGGCGTGTATAAGTAGATGAGGTAGATGCGGATTAAATGACGCGATAACAGAATATGCATTTTATAACATATTTTGCACCATAAGCACGTGAAAATTGCGTATTCTCCGCCAAACATTTTTTTTGGCGTGGTGGTTAGCATCTTGCATTAAATAGCTGTGTTGGCCTCTTTTTAATGAGACAAGCAGCACAAAACATTGAGTTTACTGTAAGAAAATATACTGTAGGCCTACTAAATTGCTTTATTTTGTATAAAATATTTTACAGAATGGTTTGCTATAAAACCACTTTGATTTCAGTTAGGTATACCCCAAATTTAAAGTTGCCATTACAAAAAGTACTCCTTTTGTTTAGGCACTACACCAAACATAGCCACCGGGTCACACAAAAACTTCAAAGCTTTTTCTTAATGCATTTTTCATCACAATTGTATACATTTCTGTCACAATATTACTTTGATCACAAAATATCCGTATTGGAGCCTTGAGACATTTGACCCTTTCCAACAACATGTGTTTTGTCAAGATTAAGAAAAGTTTTGATTATAAAATACTGTAGTAACTGTGTAATATGACACTTGGCACCGAGCCTGGAGGAGGAGGAGCCTGCTATAGGGTTGGAAGTTACATTTCCATGTATAGCCATGGTTAATTTTCACAGGAGGAGTTTTTCAAATCTTTTTCAGGCTGATTGTAAAACATGATAGGGAAAGGGCAATATAAAAATGTGGCAACAGCTTACATTCATTTAATTAAAAAAAAATTTCTTGAACAAAATGCACAACACACACACATCCTGCCATCCTGTTCGCCTGCTGCAGTCCCCAACAGGAACTGTGATCTGTATGTTAATCATGTTCTAACACCTCTTTGTCAGTGTCCCACACCCGCTTCCATACTACAATGGGTGACCATTTGCTCAGTATGTAATCATTCCAAATGGTCTGATCTCTTCTCTATAATAATTAAGCCTACTTGGTAGATGGGCATGCTCAAACACATATTGTGGAGTGGAATCTGGGTCGAGGCAAACTATAGATTCTTACAACAGGAACATGTTTTCTCTTGTTTGTCACAGTGGGATTTGGTTTGTACCCTCCGTCCACTCAAACAGATGAGCCAGACCATTTACATGGGAGGAGTGCTGACCGGTGCCATTATATTTGGAGGGCTCTCTGACAGGTTAAGCATCTGTTTCCCTGTCATTTTAACACCATTACACAAAACACATTACCAGATATATCATGGTCATGAATCAATGATGGCATTTCAACCATATGGCAGCATTTATTTTTACAGCAAAACACCAAAATGTTGCATATCTTCAGCAGCATTCACATGGACACTAATGATCTTGAATAAGTCTAGTAACAATAAGACTATTTGACAAGACTGATAATATGCAATATTAATCGTTGATAATATGCAGGAAGCAAAATAAGAAAGGAAGCTAATTAAATTGAAAAATAACTGATTCAAAAGAGCGATCCATTTGATCATTGAACGTTTAACATTATTAAATAATACAGAGTTTAATTTATTTTAAAAAGTTTTGTTTGAGAAAATATATTTTTATATAACATAAAAGTCAATAAATAAATTGAAATTAAATTGTATTATTTATAAATTACAATTGTAGCTCTAGACAGTTACAAATAGCTCTGATTTTAATCATTGAAATTATATTATCATTTTTATTTTTCACTAATGGTATTAAAGCATCAGTGAACTCAAGTGATGTTATTACAGCATCAAATCTAAACATGGAATATGACTGTGATTATCTACTCTACAACCCACCGCTTATTCATTTATTTAATGCATTTCAAAAACATTACTTGAATCAGTGTACGTGATAAATGTGAGAATCATTTGGTTACTCTTTGTTCTCCTGTAGGTTCGGGCGAAAGGCCATGCTGATTTGGTCGTATTTTCAGCTCGCCCTCTTAGGCACGTTCACAGCTCTCTCTCCATCTTATGTGGTTTACTGCATCTTGAGATTTCTGACAGGAATGTCCGTGTCTGGAGTCATTCTCAATGCCGTCTCGCTCAGTGAGTGTCCCTCTTCAACTCAAACGAGCTTTTGTGAAACCGAAAGTTTCTTCTATAAAGTGCAATATTTGGAAAATATCACTTCACTGACACTGATGAGAATTCAACTCGAGCTGAATAATGATGTTGTCGTCCATTGTTGATATGGATGAATTGTTCAACACTGAGAACTGAGCTGAGAGCACATTAAACTAAAAGCACCAGCCTAAATAAATAAATGTGTGTTTTTCTAGAGGTGGAGTGGATTCCTACCAAGGCTCGGACGCTGGTGGGCACCATATCGTCTTTTTTCTTCACGTTTGGCCAGATGATTCTAGCTGGAGTGGCATACAGTCTGAAGGACTGGCGCAAAATACAAGTGGCCGTCTGTCTTCCTTTCTTCATCTTCTTCTTCTACAGCTGGTAAGAAACTATTCAGATCACTCTTTGTTAGTGAATAAAACCTGTTACTGAAGTTTGCTGCTGATGCCAGGCGCCTATGATTTGAACAACTCACTAAAAAAACAAGGCAGCTTGCAAAATGATATTACAATCCTGCCAGCATTTTTTTTGTATTAGTTCTACATAAATGCAGGAGTTCAGTAAATGTGGCACCAAAAGGGTAATGCATATTGCGTTTGGAAATGAAGTACCCTAAACCTAACGCTGAGGAATATTTCACACAAAAATGTACAATGTCTAAAAATTGACTCTCAGGCCAATCCATAATAACGCCTCCTCCAGTGAAAACATCCATCTCATCATCTCATGTGTGAAAGGCATTCAAGCTGCTGTTGGATTAGGATCATGTTGATTACATTAAAGCAAGAATGTTACACTGACACTTTAGAATATAGGGAACACTTAATAACTATTAAGTACACTTTACCCGTAATAAATTCTTGATTTGCTGCTTATCAATAGTTATTAAGGTGTTAAGTTTAGGTGTTGGGATGTAGAATAAGGTCATGCAGAATCAGGCATTAATATATGCTTAATAACTACTAAGAAATGACCAATATTCTAGTAATATGCATGCTAATTAGAAACTAGGTAAGAGACCCTAAAATAAAGTGTTATACTATAGTGAAGAAGGTTATTATAATAAAGGCTTACATTAACTAGAATATAAACTTTAAAATGGAAAATGTTAATAAAGTTATGACAAGTTTACTATGTTTAGTAAAATAATTGTATATTTTATCAACAGCAAAACTAGCATTTTAATCAATTGTTGTTTTTGTTTTAATTAACAATGACCCATTGCCTTACAGAAATGGTCAAATAAAATCATAGATCATAAAAAGGACACTAACATGAAAAAGGATATGCAAGATTAACAACAAAGTTTTTAAAAACTCGCCAGGAGTGTTTGAATCATACGTAGACTAATTCGAAAAATTGAAATTCTGCATCTAGTAAAAACAAACGAATGCAGCGTACAGTAAGAACTACAGAAATGTGTCCATGTCAAAGGTGGTACTCTGAGTCTGCTCGCTGGCTGGTGCTGAACGGCCGCTCTGAAGAAGCTCTGAAACATCTCCATCGTGTGGCGAAAACCAACGGCAAGCCCGAGATGGCAGAGAAGATCACTTTAGAGGTTTCACATCAGCCATTTCACATTTCAGATCATCACATATACATGTCATTACATAAATCACATCTTCCTGTTAAGGTGCTGGAGTCACACATGCAGAAGGAGCTTCAGTCCAGTAAGAGCGTTTATACTGTGTTTGATCTCCTAAAAACACCAACCATGAGGAAGATCTCCATGTGCCTTATGGTCGTCTGGTGAGAATCAGTTTGTTCTGTTTTGGTCTGTACGCAACTTGTATTTTGCATAAACATACATTAAAAATATGCTTTAATTTACCACAAAATATTTAGCATTTTGTAGCATTTTCGCTTTTGGAGTTTGTCTTGTATTGCAAAAGCTAATAATAATAACTTTCTCAATCTGAGTCAGATTACAACTGTTTGTTTAATTCTTATCCTTTTTTCACATGCATGACGTACTTTATGCCTAATCCTGATTTCATGGCCAGAACACAGCTGGTGTCACAAGAAAATGGCAACATGAGCCAGATGTTTTCTGCAGCATCTGTGGGTGTTTTACATCCAAAGAGCCAGAAAATTACAGATTTATGGGAAAAAAACTTTACATGACATTAAATGCAGTATTTGAACATGTTTCTCCACTCCTTTGCAACAATGTGTGCTTTACAAGTTAAATTATACATTTGGAAAAAATATTTTTGTAATATTTTTAAAATGCCTTAAAGCTGATACATAAATACAATTTGAAAAAAGAAAGTGGTTAAATATTTCTAAACTTTAGATATTTCTAAACTTTATTTTTGGCAACACTATAATGCCTTTAGATGTAATGCAATATAAAGGTTTATTAAAAGGTATAATGCATTATATTTATTAATAATGTGCACTGTAATACATTATGTAAGGGATAATGTACAGGCAGTTATCGCAGAAATAAGCCCCGACAGTGTGTCTTGTATCACGCTGAAGGGGCTTATTTCGCGATAACTACCGGCTGCCTGTATATTATCCTGCTTATTACACGGCTACTTGCCACATAAGAAAAAAAAACTGAA
>JAUCMU010000046.1:15233303-15264216 GCA_032275025.1 Enteromius treurensis | reverse complement strand
GGAGCGGTTATTATTCGAAAAGAACGAACCTGCAAATGTCTCAACTGACCAATCAGAATCAAGCATTCCAGAGAGCCTGTAATAAATCTTGTTATAAATAATTTGGACAAATTGTGTTATAAAGTATTAATGCATTAACTGTGGTTACATTTATGCATTAGATTGTACAATAAGGTGCTTTACAAGGCTTAAAAGACAAAGCTTAAGCCTAGTCCTAGACTAAAATGTTATGACGGATCTTAAAATATATCAGTGCCTTTGTTTTGTGTCAAGATGCACACTTGTGATGTTTTTTTCCAGGGCACATTTATAAAAACATTGAACTGTGGCCTGATCCTAGCTTAGTTTAGTGTCTGTGAAACCGGGCCTAATGTTACATTTATAATGCATTATACAAAGCCTTTAAGGACAGTGTTAGAGAATCTTTTCAAGACGCAGGGCTGTGCTCTGTTGCTCTTCCCCACAGGTTTTCGACGAGTTTTGCATATTACGGTCTGGCCATGGACCTGCAGAAGTTCGGGGTGAACATCTATCTGATGCAGCTCATCTTTGGGGCAGTAGATTTTCCCGCTAAATTGGTCGCTCTTCTGATGCTGAGCTTCCTGGGCCGACGCACAACCCAAGGCACATGTCTCCTCATGTCAGCATCTGTAATATTTGCCAACATTTTTGTTCCTAAAGGTAAGACAATGGTAATGTTTTTATTATAATGTCATCATCCGCCTAATGCAGTGAAACAGATTTTCTAAATGACTCTGTAGAGTGGCAGAACTTTAATTAAAGAAAACAAAGGCTGACGAGGCAGCAAAACATACAGCACAATGTGGATCACAAGAGACATTAACAACCGATAACCAGAACTCAAAAACATCAGTATTTAAAGACAAGGACTAACAAGCTAAAGTGAGGGCAGGTGAAAAAGACAGGTGGCACGAATGAACTAATTAAATGACAAAGACGGACTAAACCAAAAAACACACAGACAGGGGGGAGAACAAGACCAGACAGACATGGAACATGACAAGAGTACACAATGCATGTAAATAGGACTGATTCTTACTGGCTGGTAATGAATCTGTGTGTCGTTACAGATATGCAGATCACAAGGACAGCACTTGCTGTTATTGGAAAGGGCTTCACTTCAGCATCTTTCACTTGTATCTACCTGTTCACTGGGGAGCTTTACCCTACTGTCATCAGGTCAGGAGACACTTAACTATACAAGAAGAACTTATAGAATTGGTTTAAAGCAGCCAATGCTGACCGTTTTGTTTAAATCATTAAGCTATTATGCAACTATAATGAACAAAAAGTATGATGTTATTAGTATAGTATGCTGTCTTGTTACATCATATACCATAGTAAAAAGTATGCTTTCATTCATTTATACCGGTGGACAGGCACTATGATATACTTCATTTCCCAATGAATCTAACAAGATCAGAGCCATGAAAATACAACAGGTCAAACATTTTTTTCTCAGTAAATATATTTCTAAAGGTACTTCTGACTTAACTTTTCAGCAGATGTCAGTCACAGCCCAAGTAATCCATTTTCTTTCTCTGAAACCAATGGAGAGTTTCTTCAGCAGCTCATATTTCCACTGAAGACAGACAGCATTTCTTCCTCATTACTGAGAGATTTCAGCTGGAGGCTTGGGTTTCCGTGGCATTTTGCATCCTTCCTTGTTTATGTGTTCAATTCTTTACATATTACATATGACTTCATTTCTGAAAGTATTTGTTTTGTGTTCTTTGTACATATTACTACATCCTGAGTGAACATCTATGAAAAACAACTTTTCATTTTTGGGGGAACTATCCCTTTAATTTGCATGATATAGTTCACACTAGAAGTTCACATTCATTTCATTTAAAATCTATTAGGAGGAATCTATTAATAATGGACAGAACTTTTAAGGCATTTATTCATGTAGGTGAATGCATGTAGAAATTAGCAGTTGCTGGCAGCCATTCATGGTTGCTTTCATGGTATGGAGGTTTTAATACATCATCTGAAGGCTTTCCGTTGATGTATGGTTTTTATGATATGACAGTCTTATTAAAGTCCTTAGCAATGCATGTTACTAATCAAAAATTAAGTTTTAATATATTATTTGCAGTGGGAAAATTTACAAAATATCTTAGTAGAACGTAAATTTTAATGAATTTTGGCATGAAAGAAAAATGTTGGTTATTGCTACCTGTGCTACTTATAACTGCCTTTGTGCTCCAGGGACACAAATATGTTTAATGCTAAATCCGTACTTTGTATTTCCAGAGTAGCTAGGAACAGCAATGCTCACCTTTACCTCGCTTGCTCCACAGACAGACCGGCATGGGCTTTGTCTCCACGATGGCCAGAATCGGCTCCATGGCGGCCCCAGCAGTCCTGATCCTGGACGAGGTCCTGCCGGCTCTGCCTAGCATCGTATACGGAGGATCCGCTGTGCTCGCTGGTTTCATAGCCTTTTTTCTTCCAGAAACCCTCAACATTCCTCTGCCTGACACCATTGAGGATGTAGAGGAGAACGGGTAAGTCTCAGAGCTGTATCCGTGATGAGTGTGCTTTCTGTTTCGTTATACACTGTATTGTGCATTTGACTCATGCAGGGAAAAGAACAGTCGAAGTCTTAAAGAACAGACGCAGAACGAGTCGCTGGCCTTACAAGACATCAAACAGAGTGAAGGAACATGTGAAGAGAAGTCCTCTGGGCTTCATCCTCTGGCAGAGACTCCAGTACAATAAGTCATTATCGGGACAAACATTTATGACTGCTATTGATGTTCGCGGTCTCAGTCAAGACCAAGAAGACAACAGATGATTTGTTTTTGGGTTTTTTTTATGGGAACCGATTTGGAGAAATGCAGCTTCACATCACTTGCTCAGCAGTGGATGCTCTGCAGTGTAAGAACCAAATCCATCATATAGACATTTTTATCAGCCGTCTGGACTCTCATTCTGACGGCAACCAATCACTGCAGAGCTTCCAAGTGATGTCATGACACATTTCTCCAAATCTGATGAAGAAACAAACTCATCTATGGCAAGCAAACTTTTTTAAACTGTTCCTTTAAATCTCCAAAAGTAAGTCATCTATATGAGACGTGCGGACTGAAATTTAAATCACTGTTCACCCTGATAATCTTGAACTGTTTTCTTTCATGAAAAATCAGTAGGCATGAACATGTTTGCATGATTGCGGGGATTGATTTTCGGATTGTAGTTTTTTGTTAATATACAGTATATTATGGTATTATTCTATTTTTGATTATTTAGATTGCCTGTAATGAAGGTTCTGCAGTCACTTAATTATGTACAACTTAATGTATTTTGTAATTTTGTATTTGATTTTATTGCATGTTGCATATTGCATGTATGCAACAAAAAACATTGTATTGCTTACGATAAGGTTGAGTTCATTAACATTAGCCAATGCATTAGAATTAAAAAATATTGTTTACTTTTTAGTACATGATACCCAGTGCGTTAGATAAAATCAATATAATAAACAACATTGTATGGTTTATACTTATTCAATTCAGAGCCTTAAATCACGTCAATAAGCACACTTGTAGGCTAAATAGGTTTAAGGTAAGGTAACAATATTGAAATGTTATCAACAATTTAGCTATAACAAATTGATTGCATTCACTTACCTTAAAAATGTGTTCAGTGTTTCATGTTTTTTTGTGTGCATGGTGATAAGAGGCACCGATCTGAGATGCTCCAAACACTTCATTTCGAGCGGTCTTTACATGAAATAGTAGAAAATCCTGATTTTATCCATCAAACTTTCTACAGCTAGAAATGAATGTGGCCAAGACACTGAAAACATTGCTTTTCCTATTTACATTTACTGGTGCCATAAAACTTAAATGGAACATTTTGTATGAGACTTCTACTGTAACACAACTGTAAAAGTGACTAACATGAAAGAAATTAAATGATTGATGTCGGTTGTTGTTGTCTTTCTGTAAATATGTGCGTGACAGAGCCATGAGAGATGACGTAACAGTGATTTGATCATGTTTGTAACAGCACCGCTCTTTGGCCTTGACATGAATTTACAACTAAGTTCAAAATAGCTTTAATTTGCAACTAGTACTAAGTGTGAGTTAGAAGTTAGAAGAAGAAAAATTGAGTTATAAATAACAAGTGTCCCTATATAGCATGGGATTTTATAAAGACTACACTCAAAGTCAAAGCACACTATCTTTAAATGTCGTTGCGATCTGTTTAGCTTTCATTTCACCGGTTGGATATCGCGTCATGTGTCATTGATTCAGTTGTTGACTAGTAGGCTTAAGTTCACCTGATATTAACCCAACCCATGAGCGCGTGCATGTGAGTGGAGAAACCGGTAAGACTCGCGACACAAACACGCCGCACACGTCTTCATTCTTCCAGAAGAACATCACCAAGGTAAGTATTATAGTCTCATATGGATGTGCTATATGTGCTATAATTAGCATTTCATGACTGATTTTTCATGAACTGATTGATAGCACGTTTATACAAACAGCAGTGAGATTAGTTAGTTTATCAGCTAAGAACACATCTTTAATTGCCTGTTATAGAAACTAACTAAGAATTGTGACTCATTATTTTTGAACATATTTTACAAATGGAGTCCATACAGACCAAACATAAAAAGGTCCACATGAATTAGACTAGTAGTGGCGCTAGTAAAATGGTTTTTGGTTATATTGTATTAATAACGAGTCGTTTAAACTAGTGTTATATCCTCAGATTCCTCTAGAGATCTCATGTAGGCTAAGAGGAAGTACATGTTTGTATACAGTTTCACTCTAAAACTATATATGCAGCTATGTTTAATTAGTATTTCCTTTTATCTTCTACTTCCCTTATTGTACTGTGATAAAAAAAAAAAAAGATTGAGATATTACAGAGGAATATGCACCTTCAAGCACTTAACTCAAAAATAGTGCATTATGTATAGTCCCTCATCTCATCTCAAAGAGTTAAACGAATGTTTCTTGATGGTTCTCCCTTTTGACCTGAACTGTCACGTCATGTTTCTGGGCAATTCAAAGGAAGTGAATTCTTGTAAATCTTGATGTTTACATTCTTGACGTCAGTTACATACTCGTTATACTTATGTGCTGCAGATGTCTGTGTCTGATCCTCCTGATATCATACCTGTGCCGAAGCCACGATCAAGATATTTACTAGCAGGTGCAGGACAGCCGGCATCCAGTGAAAGGTGAGCTCATGATCATCAGATGTCTGATTTAATCGCAGGATGCCTTCTTTAATATAATAAAGACAGACATTAGAAGTATCAAAGGATTTGGAGTTTCTAGCAGGAGTTGGTTATTTGATCCCATCTCTCCCACCTGTTCCTTTTCTCCCCCAAATACACTGATGTACTCCTATATCTTACAGAAATGGCCAGTTGTCTTGTCCAGATGTTACAGCTGATACACAGACCAAATCTGAAGGTACTTTTTGACATGTTTTCTTTACAATAATATCCATAGTACTGTATATCTATCCTTCTTGTTGACCCAGAATACAATATACTCAAAAGGATTATTTCTCTTTTGTCTTGGAAATGTAATACATTTGTTTACAATATCACCATATTTTTTTGCATCCCTATGAAAGATCTAGTCTATTTGTACACCTGTGAACCACAATATCCAAAGGGGAAATAACTGAGCAATTCTTCATTAATTAAAATAAAAGCTATAAAATACCATGTCTACATTTACATTAATTTAGCAGACACGTTTATGCAAATTAGAGACATTTTAATATACCCGGCAGCTAACAGTATTTGTAACACACAAAGCCAAGTTGCAGGTATATGTTAGATTAGCACACAACCTAGAAATTCAATGCAAATGTATAAATAAATGTAATAGCTGAAATTATAGAAGTTATTCGGAAAAAAGTTATTATAGTTATTCGGATGTATAAAGTATAAAGGGATTACCTACAGCTTCTTGTATGTTTAGTGCACCCCCATATTTAACGTCGGTGAGGTTGCATGGTGATCACAAAATGCACTATTTCATCTTTAAAAAATGTAAGCTTGATAGTCCGGTTAAGGACATCCCTTTTGTTCAGTCACCGTGTGATGTTATTGTCATATTAAAACAGAAGGCATTTATAAACAAGACCACTCCCAAACAGAAAAACAATGACCTGCAGATAGTGAACAAATTTAAGTAGTAATCTTTATAGTGATCGAACTTAAAAGAATCTTGTTCTTGCAACGTATTCTGATACTGTATTCTTTGCCGTACTAACTGTAAGGCAGGTGGCGACTCTGCAAACAGGATCGTCTAGATTTTTTGTGTTTTTGTCCTTTCACTTGCATATTTGGTGTTAGATAAACACAAATGCATGTACTTCTTCAGAGCATGACAAAAGATTATCAAAATGCAATCATTAAACTTGTTTAACTTCTAATTTGTCGTTATTACAAAGTGCACTTTTTAAAAGAGCTTTAAGAAATAGTGCTGAGGTGTTCAGTTTTTTTATAGACTTTAGTGACCGGTTATTCATTAGTAGTGCTGTCAAACGATCAATCACATTCAAAATAAAGGTTTTTGTTTACACATACAACATAAATTTTTAAAATATATATTTATATTCATATAAACTCATATATAAATAATATAGAAACGACATATATTGTTTTAAATATATACATGCATGTGTTTGTATTTATATATACAGATGATAAATATACACATTATGTAAACAACTTTTATTTTGAATGGGATTGATTAATTGTTTGACAGCACTAATATAGGATATTTTTTCTTTTTTTTTTATAAATACACTTTAAGATTTGAAGTACACCGAAAGCACACATTCAAGCACACTTCTTATTGGCATGCAGTGTAGTTAACCAAGTGCTTATACAGTACATTAAATATATACAACAAATATAGAAACATTTCCAACCAAAGCACCTACGTTTACTGCTCAAACCACAAAAAGACAAACACTTACTAAAGATGTGATGACTGCTGTTTTTCTCAGTAGATACTGATATCAAACATGAAGTTGATGTGGATGATTCATCTAGACAGCTGCCGTCCATCTCTGCACCTCCTGATCCTCAACATGTTGAAAGCATCTGCAGTGAAACACTTCCACTGCCGGACACGCTCTCTATTAGTACCAATTCATCTCCAGATACATCAAGAGCTGATGATTCAGCTCTATCTGATAACTGCCCGCTGACTCCAGACTTGCTCAGCAATGATCACCACGACTCAAACAATGAAAGGTAATGCATCTTTTAACTTTGATTTCATTTCACGTATGTTGAACAAAACCTGTTAGACCAGTGCTTTCTAACTCAACCCCTGGAGGGCCGCAGCAGCTCTGCAGAGTTTAGATCCAACACACACCTGTCCGGACCTGCTGAAGATCTTGATTCGGATCAGGTGTGTTTGATTAGGGTTGGAGCTAAACTCTGAAGAACGGTGGCCTTCCAGAAATCGAGTTTGAGACCAGTGTGTTAGGCTTCGGTCACTACTGTGCATTTCATGGTTTCTCAAATCTTACACTGAAAGTCCAGTGCACTGCAGAGTTTAGCTCCAACCCTGGTAAAACTCACCTATCTGGGATTTTCCAATGATCCTTAAGACACTGATTAACATGCTCAGGTGTGTTTGATTAGGGTAAGAGGTAAACTCTGCAGTGCATTGGAGCTCCAGGGTAAGATTTGAGGTGTATATGTTTATATGCTTCCTTTTAGTTACACAGAGCAGGGGATTGATGTTCCGGCAGAAATTTGCACCAATGGAGAGATCCATCAAGTTCCCAAATCACAGGACCTTCAGAAGAAACCTAACAGACCCAATAAACCAAGGTACGATATGATTACATGTTTCGCCTACTGAGATTTTTTGTGTAATGACAATACATTCACTCCAGAGCATCCATACAGTAACTGAGACACTGATGCTTTGCTGCGTTTCTCCAAATCTGATGAAGAAACAAACTCCTCTGCATCTTGCATGGACTGATGACCTGTGCCAATGTGCCTAGTCACTGACGAGATCTTAAAGTATCTTGAATTCTTGGTCTGCAGGGCTGCAACTATTCGTGTGAGCAGAAAGAAGCAGACATTATCAGGTCCAAGGCAGAAAGCCGAACCGTCTCACAGTGAGTGTGCGGTGGCGCAGTCCAGCTGGCTCGACGTATGGAAGGGACGCAAGTAACTAACACTTTACAATCCCTCAGATCACATACAAACTTCCTCAATTTAGGCCTTTAAGCATTTGAAACATTTAAAAAACGGCTCAAATTAAATAACGCATTTCATGAAATATCGTGAATACTGCATTAGCAAGCAATATTATATAAAATAAAGACAAATCATGCCATTTCACAGCAGACATGATTTAAAAACCTATACTGTACTAATGTAAAATGAATGGTTTTAATTTAAAAGTACATTTTAAATTATACTTACTTGTCATGATTTAAAGAAGCGCGCTTATTTTGATGTGTTGACAAAGTACTTTATTGTAGGTTAATGAAGATTAGTATTTTATACTACATTTGAATTTAAAAAACGATGTTTTAGTTTATTATACATGCAGTTTGCATGTGCGCATCAACCATATTTCAAAGAGAATACCTGTCATTTGCTTCAACAGATGTACTTAAGTCCTTATTAAGCACTCTTAATGTAAACTAATTTATATTTATATACTGTAAATGTGAACTAAAAACAATTTTTTTTCAATAACCTGCGGTTAAGTGTTTGAAAGCATTACAACCAGTTTGCACATTAAATATAAGATGAACTTAATCCCTGCTGTATATCTCGCAGTGGCAATGCATTATTTATATTTATATTAATCATGCGTTATCCCTACGGATCAAATAGCTTTTTTCCAGTTAGATGTGGAGTAAAAGGGTTAGGTTTCATTGTTTTCCTGTATAATTTTTGTGTTCAACAATAACATTTGGTGTGAAGGGCCTTTAGGAGACTCATTATAAGAAACCGTAGGGAACAAACAGCACGAAGCGCAAACAAAAGAGGAAGGGTCTGTATTTGTGTTAAATTTGTATTTGTTTTATAGGCACAATGTTCTGTGGACCACTGTTGATGGACATGTCATGTCAATGTGGAAAAAGCGCACAGTGAGTTGTTTTGCAATGGCATGATTTTTTTATTTTTTTTCATACAAATTAATGATATATTTTATAACCTGACTTTCAATGTGCTCCAGGACAAGTTCACAGAATATGTGTTTCACGTAACAAGCATCACCAACATACGTGCGCAGGATCAAGGGCGCTTCTCCATCTATTTACAGAAGAAGCACTTCGAATTCATGGCTAACTGTGAAGGTAGGAAACAGGAAGCTTATTTAAGCAATAGTTAATTTACTCACCCAAGTTAGTTTTTCCTTCAGTAGAACAGCAAAGATTTTTTTTTTAATGAAACCGTGGTCCTTGATGATTCATAAAATGCTTAAAAAGCATATCAGGCAGCACAAAATGAATACCCCTGGTTCGTATGGAGTGAAATGATCAGTCCGTGCAAGAAACTGAGCCGTGCTTACAACGTTATTAACAGTTATCCAGAGTCTCTGTCAGCATATTCAGACAGAAGCCGGACTCAGGACAGCCAGGGATGCTCAAAAGATCTTTGACAGCAAATAAAAGTCAATGCAAAAACAAACCCAGACAATAGCCAGTGGGGCTGGGAAACAAAAGGCCCAAGGTAGGGCAAAACGCAAGTGGAGTAAAGGGCAGAAAATCCACAGACTAGACCAGTTACAAGCAGAAAAAAACTAACCAGCTGAGGACATGAATAGCGTAGGGTAGTGAGTTTTGATTGAGTATCCTGTAGATCGGTGCTGCTTGAGCTTCAGTTACTGATTTATCCAGTTCACTTAAAAGAACTTCTTGCACAGACTGATCACTTTGCTTCATCAGACCTCAATATATCAGCAGGAGCTACAGGGTTTCATTCCTGAAAAACTGGCAATTTCACCCAACAAGCCTTACAGGGTAATCAGATGAGTTGATTTATTTGTGTTTAATAAGTCTCTGTTCAGAGAGCTTTTCAGATGGACGCTGAAGGTTTTTAATTCAGGTAGATCTGTGATCTGTGACTGCCTTCAAAGACTGCAATATGTTGTGTTTTCCACTGGCATCATCACTTTGACCTCTGTCCTGTGAACGTGTTGTCGTAGCCGTGCAAGAGCGCTGGTTGACGTCTCTCTACGCCACTCGAGGAAGGGAACTGATGACTGCTCCCAAACAACACGGGCCCCTGGTCATGAAAGACCCACGGAAAAAAGTGTATACTGCTATCCGTGGATACTCCTTTTGGATTTACAGCAGCAAAGAGGTGTGGGAAACTGCTTACTAATGGTGAAAGTGTTGACTCGTAACCCAAAGGTTGTGGGTTTGAGTCTTGGTTCTGGCAGTAGTGACTTCTGTGTGTTTGTGTCTCCTTTTACACCATTGACATGCTTTCCATATCCACTTATACCTCGAGTGTGCTTTTTTTTTCTCCAAAATGATTCAATGGCCTGTTGTCAGTTATTCCTTACTAGAATAATCTACATAAAATTGACCCAGAATAAACTTTAAAGGAACTTTTCTGAATTAACAGGACTTCAGTGTAGGTCTTGGCATGATGTGCGTGGCTATGAATATAGCGTCGGTGAAGGCGACGGGTCGACACAGCTTCAGTCTCATTACTCCATACAGGACCTTCAAGTGAGCGTCCTCTTTTCTCTCCTTTTGCAAGCACGTGTCTTTGTTTTCTGCTGGTGGTAAAGTAAGCCGCTGTGTTCGTTCAGTTTCTCTGCAGACTCTGCTAAGGAGACAGGCACGTGGCTGGAGAGTCTGAATGAAGTGATCCGCAGCGCTCTGTCCTACAGCGAGGTGGCTCAGCGACTCTGGACGAGTCCCTTTAATAAAGTTTGCGCTGACTGTGGCGCGGCTAACCCAGAGTGGGCATCGGTGAACCTGCTGGTGGTCATCTGTGAGGCCTGTGCAGGAGCACATCGATCCATGGGCAGTAACAGATCCAAAGTGCGCGGTCTCAAACTAGATAATAAGATCTGGACAGAGCCTTTAATTCAGGTGAGTTCTGGCATGCAGCAAACAACACAATGAGTCAGTCACAGGTTTAGAGGAATGGTTCACTCAAAAATTTTACTCGAGTAGTTCCAGATCTGTATACATTTCTTTGTCCTGCTGAACACAAAGGAAGATATTTTAGTCACCGTTGACTTTCATAGTAGGAAAAAAATACTATGGGAGTCAGCGGTGACCCAAAACAGCCTGGTTACAAACGTTCTTCAAAATATCTCCCTTTGTGTCCTTTAATTTTAGCATTATTAGGTTATTCAAGGTGTGGCCTTTTTTTTATGACATTAAAGAATGTTTTCGACAAGAAATGAATTGTATACAAGCTACAATAATCCATTCCATTCTCTACCTTTATTCTAACTTTGTTTTAATGAATTAAATAAAAAACAAAAATCTAAATCTTGTTGCCAAAACAGGTTTATTTTAGTATTAGGACAGTTTTTGTTAGTATTTTTTTATTTATTTTTTAATTGTTATATTTTAGGTCAAACAAAAAGTAGTATTGTCAAATATTGCGGTATAGTACAAATAATATACATATAATACACATATATACACTTGACACAATCATTAACATATATGTAAATAATCAAGGAAGAAAAAGAAATAATAATAATAATTATACAAATAATAAACATATATAGTAGAAAAAATATATATATATTAACAAACTAATACATTTAAAACAGCGGCAATTATGTGTTGTTATATATTCAAATATATAAGGAGATAACTGAAGATAAGCAAATGAGTACAATTAAGATATTGTTGTCTCAAAGTATTTCAGAAAGGGGTTTTGTTTGTTAGTATTTTGGATTGTATTTTATTTGTGTGTTTTCTAATTTAATTTTAAAGTAATTTTGCTGTGTTATTTAAATATTTGTTATATTTAAATCAATTGGTTTTTATTCATCTTTTTAGATTTAGTCAGATTAAGTCAAACTAAATAAAACTTCAAAACCAGCTCATATAAAATAAATGGTTTTATTTTATTTCAGATAACATTTGTTTTTTTTTAAATAAATAAATATATGTTTTAGTTATAATTTTAGTTAACTGTAATAACCCTATATGACATGTGGTCTCATATCAACAATTACATCTAAAAAAAAAATCTTTTTAGGGGTAGCCTTGCCACTTTCCCTTTTGCTTAATTACGCTTTTGCGACACTCTTATCTTGGCATTTGTTTGATGAACTTTGCGCTGTTATTTAGCTGAACGCAAGCTGAACAATGACACTATTGTCCTTTGCTTTTTGCTTGATCTGAGTTTGCTTCATAACCAATAAACTTTGCAACATTCACACCGTCACTGAACTAAACTGAGCAGAATAATGCCACAATAGAGCTGCTTTACAGCTGAAATTACATTGCTAGATAATAAAAGGAAATTTGCAATATTAGTACTGTATTTTCCTTATTTCTAAATGTGAATCTTCTTTAAAAATGAAACAGATACAAATGTCCCATGTTTTTTAGCTGTTTGTGCGGTACGGAAATAAAGCTGCCGGCAGTGTTTGGGCTCACAACATCCCTGCGACGGAGCAGATCGGCCCAAACGTCTCTCCAGATCAGAGGCTGGAGTTTGTCCTCGCCAAGTACCGCAGAGGGCTTTACCGCAAAGCTCACCCGCTCGCCGCAAACCAGAAGCTGCTTGACCAGGTCAGCCTCTACCATTAGTGACCCTAGAGCACAAAAGAGTCATGAGTAGCACTGCAAAATGCATTGTATGGGTCAAAATGATACCTTTTTGTAAGGATATTACATTTTGTAAATGTCCTATTGTGTGTATGTATATAAAAACTTATATATGAATTGCTTAGAACTTAATTTGGACAACTTTAAAAGCGATTTTCTCAATATTGTGATTTTATTGAATTTTTTTGCACCCTCAGATGCCAGATTTTCTAATAGTTGTATCTCAGCCAAATTGTCCTGTCCTAACAAACCACACATCGATGGAAAGCTTATCTATTCAGCTTGATGATGCATAAATCTCAAATGACCTTTCCGACTGGTTTTGTGCTCGCCAGAGGCTGCGGGAGGTGGTGTGTGGAGCTGATGTGGTGGAGACTATGTCTCTGCTGTGCTCTGGAGCGAGGGTTTCATGCAGCAGCACAGATCCTGAGTTTCGTTCTGCCATCAGCGAGGCTGAGACCGCTGGACAGGCCCTGCAGACCGAGCTACTCCGACACAACGAGTTTGTGGGTTAGTTGAGTCCTGATCGGGACAAATTCAGTGTGCTTATGTACTTTTACTCTGTTTTTTTTATATATATATATATATATATATATATATATTTTAAACCATTCAGATCATTTGCATTGTGCCATTATTTTCATGACAGTTAGGTGCAGAATGTGCAGAATTTCAGTTCATCTCTGTGATGCTCTCAGAAAGCCGCATCCATTTAGTTTCCTTTATCTAAAAAACACTCAAACAAAACACATTTAGAATAGTTTCGAGCAATGCCTTGGTCTTGAGCGAGTATGGTAAGCTGTTTCAACTTTTAGCTACATTCTAAATTTCAACGTATTAAAGCAGCATCAAATTAGAAAAAAATGTATGTTTGAGAGGTAACTCGTAATTTTGAAGCGCTAAATATTTTTCCATAAGTCCTTGGATGGAAACCTTGGAAAAGCCACTTAAGTGCATTTAAAGTTTAACTTTAAAGTACAAATGAAATCGAAATCATTTAATCTTTCAAATGCGCTTACGTATACTCATCTTGATGTATTGACTAACAGGCCAAAGCACATGATTAAAGTAAAACTGAATATACTTTAACCACAGTAGATGTAATCATTTTTGCTTTTCTTTTGTTTGTTTTTTTTCAAGAGGCACCTGACTTTGAGCCAACAAGACGTTCAGAGGAGCAGATGGGTAAGATGCTTTTTACTGTACTATTTAAATCTGGGCAGGGCTTGCTTGTTTGTTTTTAATGAAAAAAATCTTATTTTGCAAATGTAAGAAGCCTTTCACACCAAAAGTGAAACGAATGCGCCTCAGACTGAATGAAATGTAAATTCAGATCTGTACACTGCTGAAACGAGTCGCATGGGAAATATGATGCAGGAGAAGAAAGTAATTCAATGATGTAATTTGTGTTACTTGTAATGCATGGCCTTTAACACTGATGACGACGCAGCTTTATCATTTGTGAGCTTTTTTTTCCACGTGTAGAAGAGCTTCATGGAAAGCTGGACGAGGAGCGTTTCTTGTTCTCTCAGGAGAATGAGTCTGCGGCCTGTGACGTGCTGGATTTGACAGAAGTCATCTCAGTATTCGACTGCTCTGCAGGGTAAGAGCAGGACTCGGTATCAGCCAGTGACTGAAGGAGCAAATGTCTTTCTTTACTATCTCAAACTTAGCCGTGCATTACAGATATTATCATATGGGCAAACCTGTGATTGGACACATTGTGTTTTATATAGGGGTGACCCTGAATAGTTGGGAGGAGCCCGATTTGACTCCCAATATTAGTCAACACATCAATATAAATGCATTTTATGTACTTTATGTAATTACAAGTTTCAAGGAACAGTCCTGAAAGCGTCTTTCTTTTCATATTTTCAAATGGATTTTTACTTCATTAATATTATATCTGCAGTACAGGTTTTTTTAGATGCTTAATGATTTGAAATACACTAAAAGTGCTCACTTTTGTTTTAATTAGATAATAAGGGAAAACATTCTTTCAAGGCTTTCTTATTAATACATTTTATTCTGGGAGCGTTATATAATGCTTACTGTGTGTTTTCCAGGCAAAGCCATGAGTTTGAGGTGTTATTGCTGACTGACAGACTGATCTGCAGGGCAGACGGACGAGACGCTCTCCTCAGTCACATGCTGCATATCATGAAGGTAGAAGCACATCTCTGTCCTCGAGCATATCACCAGAGCTGGGTAGCGAGTGACTGATTGCATGTCGTCTGGATTATGTAATCAGATTACAAAAAGCAAAAACTTGTAAAAAGCACTTGTTCTACAACTTTTGGTTTTTTGGTTGCTTCCGTTGTCCTCATTTGTAAGTCACTTTAGATAAACGTGTCTGCTGAAGGACTAAGTGTGACCATATGAGATGCCGCTGTGTGTAGATTGTGCTGGCGGGGGCTGTGCTGGATGAGGATCTGCTGGGCGTCTGGGCCGTGTCCAGAGCCTCTATACGTCAGGGAGCAGCTCTGCAGTGCGCTGAAGTGTGGTGCACCCTACAGGACGGAGAGATGAGCGTCCACAGCAAACACAGCTCCACAGACACGCTGACTCTGGACAATCAGACACGCTGCCGTCAGTATCACAGCCCACATCACATCCGCAAAAAACTGCCAGAGGAACGCCCATTAAACAAATATATGTCTTCTCTTCAGATCTGCAGCGCTCCGAGAACTGCATCCTGCTGGAGTTTCCTGACAGGTCAGTCCTGCACACAGCATCGCATGGAAATGTTTTTGAACAAAGCCTCTTCTGCTCTCCAAGGCTGCATTCATTTCATCCAAAGAGCAGAAAAACACTAACATTTAGAAATGTATTTACCATTTAAAATATCATTTATTCCTGTGATTTCTATCATTATTACTCCAGTCACAAGGTCCTTTAGAAATCCTTATAAAATGCTGATTTGCTGCTCAAAAACATATTTTATTATCATGGCAAAAAAAGCAGAGTAGAATGTTTTTAGGTTACTTTGATGAACACAAAGCTCTTAATTGTTGATCAATTCCAAAAATTATTAATTTCTGTCATTTATTTTCCAAAAAAACACACTGTCACGGTCTTTCTTGGTAACTTCTCACTTAAATATACTTACTATTATAATGACAATAATTAACAGTAAGCTAAACCTTAATCCTAACTCTAATTATGTAGTAGGAATATGTATTAGTACTCTAAACCTACGTTTATAATTACTCTGTAACAAGGACATCTTAAAATAAAGTGTAACCTAAAAATTAAGTTCTCGTAAGTGTTACATTTCACAATGATCATACCGGAAAGTTTAAGTTAGATTCTCCTAAAAAGCAGGCAGACTTTATAACCTAAAATGAGTAACATTATGTTTTAAGTTTAAAACAACTCCACTCATTCAGGTATTATCACTTCCTGTCATGCAGGAATAGAAATGGTTTGGTGAGTTTAAAGGTGACCAGCAGTAGTGTTTGATTACTGATGAATCTACAGCTGAACATCACTAGTGTTAAGGCTGTCCGCTGACTGATGTGTGTGTTTGCTGCAGGACGTTACACATGCAGTTTGAGCTGGAGCACAGCTGTCTTCGGTGGCATGAGCTGGTGCAGAGGGCCCTGCGCTCCTGCATAGATGGGCCCCGGCGCCCAGGGGCCGTGCCAGGCTCTATAGAGCGGTGTATCTCTCACATCACACAGTACGGTGAGTTTGTAACCAGGCTGTTTTGGGTCACCATTCGTTTTATTCCTATATTACTTTAATCATTTGACAGCACTAGTATTTTTGCACGCCTACAATGCTGGATTGACCAATCAGCATCCAGGACCGCATATCAAAGCTTGAAATAAACATCAGAAATGTCTGTTGATTTTTAGAAAAACACCAGATAGAAGTGTCTCATAGACGTTTTCGGCGTTGTTTCAGGGCTGAATGTGGAGGGTCTGTACCGGCGCTGTGGAGTCGTTCCTCAAATCAGTAAACTGGTGGAAGCTCTGAGTGTTTCTCCAAGAGAAACGCTTCTGGCAACAGACGAGCTCTCCATCCTGGACATCTCAGGAGCTCTGAAGCAGATCCTGCGGGAGAGCTTTAAGCTCATACCAGACGCACACAAACCGCTCTGGCTCAAAGCCGCCGGTACGTCTGTGATCTTACACAAAAATACTAATAAAAATAAAGCTGCTGCTCATGTGCATAAACATATGGCCATGTTGTTCTCATGACAGATTTCTGACATCTTTACACTGTTTGCTTGTACTTTGGCATCAAAAAATAGTCATGCATGCATAAATGACTTGTTAAACATAGACTGATACGTATTTGTCTCCTCAGTCCTGTCAGATGAAATACACAGACGGCAGACGTACCGCAGACTGTTAAAACAGCTTCCTCCGGACAGCCATGTGACACTGACCGCTCTGTGTGGACATCTGCACACGTAAGACTACCCCGCTGACCAGTAAATTCAGATTAAAAGAGTACATTGTGCACAAATAATATGGCAAGTAATTTTATCAGCAAGTCTCAAGTTATCCGTCAGTAAATATGTTCATAGATTTGAACCTTTGAATCGTTTTTATAAATAGAAACTTATATCTATATCACAGCCAACTATTTTTTATGATGAAACAAAGCGTAGTAGACTGATGTGAAATATATAAAGTGCAAGACTGAAAAATAAAATGTGCAATCATACACACACACACATACAATGGGTTCAGGAAGTATTCCTGCATTGCTGTGACTCATGTCTCTCTGTCTCTGCTCTCTCAGGATCCAGATGCACAGTCAGGTGAACCGCATGACGGCTCATAACCTGGCCGTGATATTTGTGGTCACGCTGTTCCAGGAGCTCGCCATGAACACAGCCGCGGTACAACTCACTACAGAGCTGATCCTGCGCCACAAAGAGATCTTCACGGTGAGCTGCACATCCACAATAAACCGCCCCGCTGTCTTAACGTCACAGAAATGATTGTGTCTCTATCGGACATTGTGTGCAGAATCAAGTGGAGACAGACAGGGAAATCATCACTGTATTGTGAAGAGCTCACCATTTCTCCTGGACATCAGCGTCATGATGATTGCTCTCCTTTAGCTGCCTCCCCTTACGGACGCTTTGCAAAAGACTTTAATAACATCACATGTAGGAATGCATCCCAATAAACCATAGCACTCCAGTCCGTCAGTTAATGTATTAAGACAAGCTGCCTGGGGAATCGTGTGATCCTCTTTAGATGGACTCATACAGGAACCTTTTACCGTACCGTAACCATCTGAATGGGCTGCTTATGATGAATGCTTTAAAGAGATGGTTCATCCTGATCAGTATCGTGAAGAATGTTGGTAACTGAATGACATGGAAGTCAACTTGTTTGGTTACCCACTTTAATGTAACAATGTATTTACTCAAATGTATTCATTTATCATGCTGGCCATAAAATGTCCAGTGGTACATATATAATGAAGGACAGACTGCATCCCAGAGTGTGGTATGCTTTTATTGTAACGCAGAATTACACGACAGTGCATTTGTATTTATGAATAAATGCGTTTTAAACAGGATCAGGTCACAGGATGCTATGATTTCCAGAAAGACAAGCCTTCGATATACAGCGAGCTTCGTCCACATCAATGTTTGCAATAAAACCGGCAACACTAAAGAATCAGTAGGTTGTAGAAGCTCTCTCTTGTATCACAACTGCATCTAATTCTGAAACACTCTGCCAAAAAAAAAACATTTGTACTAACAGTAAAGATTAGAAACAATATTACATCCTTTCTCTACCACAGTATTCATGAAGAATCAGAAAAACAACACAACTTTTACGGTTACTGTTTGTACATGTGCATCATGCCTCTGGACGGATTCTTGAAGCTTTAATATTTGGGCCGTTTTACATTCACCCTGTATTAGAGAAGAAACAGACGTCAGATCATCAGCATACACACGCTGATCTGCTCAAATCAAGTGTTTTTTCTGGTGTAATATTGTTGCTGCCCGAACAAGAAATGTAGGTTTCAATGTGAGGTCGAGTCTTAAGCTGAGGTAATAACTAGAGCAACGGTTTGACTAACAATCAAGCGGGGTTCATCAGTTTTGAGCAAATCCATATCAGCCATCAGAGATAAAGGCGCTGATATGTTGAAGTGTGCCATCTGTGGGCTGCTGGGAGTTCCTGGTTTCAGTGTGATATTAACTGGGGCCACTCGCTTAAACTAGTCAGACCAACTAGCAGTTATCAATGGCTAATCGCTCATATTTTTCAGATTTAAATTACGTTTACGCAACCAACCTAAAAATATTGTGTCTGCACCATATCCCTTAAATGTGATTCTAGTTTGAACTTGCCAGCTTTGTGTTCAGATCAGTGTTTTATCTCCAATTATTTACGCAATAAGAGGGATAATTTACATCCGGCCAGTTGTTTATGCAAACTAAAGATGTGCATTATCACTCGCTAATTATTATGTTAATTGGAGTAATGAAGGATTTTGAAAGTCTACAGTGCTACTCTAAGGTTAACCCAGCCTGATTTAAATAATCAACAGTTCAAAATATTAGAAACTTAGGAAAAGCAATGGAATGTAATGCATTAGATTACTTTAATAAACTCATTGAAAAGTTACACTATTTATTACATTTACACCAGGGTAGCTTGTAATCTGTAACCCATTACATTTCCAAAATAACATTCCCAACACCGCTGAATGCTGTGAAAAACACTTATTAAGATATTTCCAAATGATTCACTTTAGTGACGGTACACAGATTAAGGACTTTTAGGATGTTTTTAAAACGTCTTGACTCTTGAGTTACTGAAGAAAAGAAAAACACTCACCCATCTGCCTCCATCTTCTTTCTCTTCTCAATGATCTGAAATAAACAGAGACGCTATGAACATGCAGCAGGACTGAACCGGACTCTGAACGCCATTATCGTCACCAAACATCTCTTTGACCAAAAAATCTTTGCGCTGATACTTTAAATCTTTTGCAGAGTGTGTTTTTGTGCTGGTTTAGGCTCGTCATGGATAAACATGATCTTAAAACAACAACAGGTGCTGGCAGGGGCCTTAATGTGTGGTTCACTCATTCAAAAGATTCGTTCAAAACACCTTCATTCATGCAGAAACAACAAAGCATGATGACTGAATCGCTGACTCAAATGATTCTTGGAAAGCAGATTCTTTCAGGAATGCTGAAATGCTCCGGCTTGGTTTAGAACTGTTTTCATTGGCCAGGCAGTATTGTGTCTAAAATGTAACACACTCGATACTAAATCTCCAGGTCTGGCGTTAGCACTTTTAGCTCTAGCTTAGCTTAGATCATTGAATCGGATTAGACCGTTAGCATCATGCTCAAAAATGACCAAAGAGTATTGATATTTTTCCCCACATCAAACTTGACACTTCTACAGTTACACTGTGTACTAAGACCAACGGAAAAGAAAATGTGTGATTTTCTAGGCTGATATAACCAGGAACTATTCTGGTGTAATAATCAAGGAACTCTGCTGCCGACCCATGACTGCAGCAGGAACAATGATGCGCCGCCTGAAAAGGCTGGGGACTATTTTCAGCCACTGCGTAATATCACTGCGCCTGCTGCAGCCATGGTAAAATCATTATGAAGCTCCGCACGATCCAGAGATCAGCTGAATGGATTCAAAAATGGAAAAACTCAAAATTGTTTTTGAAATTTATATTAAAAAATAAAATAAAAAATAGTAATGTGCTCCTTTAACTTACTACTTGTGGAACTGTAACGTAAAATCAACCCTACATTTGCGTTAACGTTATCATATCTTATAAATCTCCCCCCGAAAAACTCCCACAGGATATATTTTGCATCCATAATTTGAATTTGAATCATTTACACATTCTAATAAACTTTACGCAGTGCATGCTTTCGAATTCGCAAGATACCTTTTTGTTCGTTTTTTGGCAAATTACCAAAACAATTAGGATATTAATCGCAGAGAGCACACCCCTAGTTGGTCACTGCTGATATTACACAGCGTTTTATTCCACAACATCTCAAACGTCAGAGAGGAGAAACTCACAGCGCTGATTTTCTTCCACTGTCGGTCTAGCTCAGCTTTCTCGTTGGTTTCTTTAAAGCGCCGAGTCTTTCGGCCCTCAGACATTTTGATGCCGTACTGGAAGGCAGCCCTAAAGAAACACAATAATCCTCATGATTAGAGTGAACACGCAAGCTCAAACCGATGCAAGCTGGTGAAGAACAGTCTGTGTTACTTGGGAAGCGCCTCTTTGTTGTTCATGTAGTCGCTGTACTCCTCTTGCGTGTCAAAGTCCCAGCGGCCCAAAGGACCCTTCTTATTACCCTAGAGACACACACACACACACACATGAACCACCTGACCAGAGACACAGAAACATTTCTCCTTCACCACTCCAAATCACTCATACCTGGTCCATCTTGCTGTAGTCCACCTCCTCATCGCTGTCCACAGCCAGATCATCCATTCTACCACAGAGAAGCAACACATTATCAAACTCAACTTCATCACTATCCTCAACTGTACACGAGAGAATGAGAAACTCACGTGGCAGGATAACACTCGGCGTAACTGTTCGACATCCCGAAGAAATCTCCGAGATGCTTCTTCTCTTCACGTCTGCTTCCAGTGCTCACGGTTAAAGAAACCAACTCGACACCAAAAAAAAACATCTCAAGATTTGGAATTGAATCGATGCTATTCATCTACAAACTATAGGTCACCCAACATTTTGTTGGGTCAGGTACTAGTGCTTTAATACAGCTGGTATATTGAGCAGGAAACATTCGTTGACCTCAAATAATAGTAATGCATTACAATACTGCATTATTCTCTGAAAAGTAACTAAATGCATTATTTTTTCAGGAAATTAAATGCGATACATTCATTTTGCATTACTTCTTACTAACAATATCAACAAAACTCAAACTTATATGGATATATAAGAAATATCAAATTCACCGATAATCAGGGGCAGCTCTACTATACACAATTTCCATCTCAGAGCATGAATGCTGCATTCACGTGAAGGATATGCTTCCTGTAAATGAGCGGCTCCAGCAAACTTCTCATTGATCAGCTTGATCTGGTCCTTCACAGAGCCTGGACCTAAAAGAGACCATCACAGCAGTCCTTTGTGATAAAGAAGCGTGGCTAATGTGCACTTCCACAAATCTGCACTTACAGACACTTAAGTGTACTTGGAGAGAGTAAACTTTCATGGCCCGTTTAGTGCACGTTTGTGTAATTAAGTGTATAATACATTAAAAAGAAGTACATTTGAAAATGAACATGCATAAATTACTTTACTTTCATTCATGTGGAAATGCCGCAGTATAAAGCGTAAAGAAGAAGTAGATTGGAAACATTTACCTTTATCGATGTCCATGGCCTGAAGAGACAGAAATAGTGTACATACATTAGACAGATTATGATTATTAGTGATTTTCCTCATTTTTGTGTTGTAAAGTCACTGATCATCTGACCTCGTCATCAGCCCGTGGTTTTTCAAAGTAACTGTGTCGTCTTTTCTCCTCGTCTCGATCTCTCTCTCTCTCTCTCTCCCTCTCCCTCTCTCTCTCTCTCTCCCTCTCCCGATCTCGATCTCTCTCCCTCTCTCGCTCACGGTAGCGCTCCTTCTCTTTGTCTTTGATGCTCTTGGACGTGGAGGGTAAGTAGTCGCCGATGTCATCAAAGATGCTGCAAACACACACAGATGTCAGCAGGCTTCTGTACCAAGGTTCTTAATCTGATCGCATGTGAACTCACCTTATGTTGGCTTCTGGTGCCTTCTTCTCATCCAGACGCCCTGAAAACAGAGGAAACACTAAAGCTTGGCTTTCACAAACATTAAGGCTGGACATGAGTTACATCATGGACTCTTCAAATTACACAGTAACTTCTGATCACACTGCAAAAAAAGTGAGGATTTTCTTTTTACTTATCTACATAAAATCTTCTATCCTAAGCTAAAGAATATTCTGTGAAAACGTAACCTTGATATCCTTATATTGTAAGAAGTGTATTTCTATATATAGTTATTAAAGTAAGAAATCATAGTTGAAATCAAAATTTGAGGTTTATCTCATAACCAGATTGAGACTTCACAGAGAGGGTCACAAATATCTGCCAGCAGGCTTAGAAATATCTGCTTAATTGAAAGGGAAACACGCTTTTATTCCTCACTGACAGATATTAGTCCTCGTTTTAAACAATTTCTCAGTTTACTTCCTCAATATGACGAGGCACACGTGTACAGTCTTGTTTCGGTGATTAGAAGTGCTGCAAGTATAACTTATCTTGACTTAAACCTCAAGTAAATCGCTACAGAACTCAGAAAGCTGATTGCTAATGAACTACCTTTGTCCTTCTTCTTGAGTTTCTTGTTACGGGTGCCCTGCCTCAGGTACGACAGGATCTGTGTCAGTTTGCTGATGACTATGTCGTTGGTGGTGAGCGTCGTCTGAGCCTGAGGATCAAAATCAGCAATCATCCACAGAAAATATGAGAGCAGTCTGATCACCCAAGCACACCAGAAACCACCTTCTCAGTTCATGTCACAGCCCTGAAGAACATCAAACTATGGTTGACATGACTTTCTTGGTGGAAAATGTCAGAAAATCATTAGTACCACTAATCCCGACTGAAATCTCAGTTTCTTTACATGCACCTCCTTGCCTGTTCAATCCCAAGCTACGTGATACGGCTTCTTCCTTTTGCAATTGTGTGAGATTTCTGATTTGAAATCAGAGGGTTCCTAAATCATAATAGAGCATGAGTTGATGTATTAATCCAAATTGATTCACATGCCAATGACGGCTGCAATGTCTTGATGCTCCATTTGAAGCTTGAAAAGGATGGAGTGAGAATATTCTTAAAAGCATTTAAAAGAAAAATCTTCCCTGGCACTATTTGACTTCATCCTACATTTAAAAAGTCTTCACTTTATTCCTTCCAGGTTTGTACTTATCTACACATATCACGAGCACATCCTGTGTCTGTCTGCCTCTTTAAGATGAATTGCTAAATGCATTCCTCAGTTGTAAGTTGCTTCGGATAAAAGCACTTGCAAAATGAATACATTTAGACGTACAGAGTTAATTTGCTTGTCAAAGATAAACAAAAATCGAACTGTTTTGGAACGAAGTGAGGTTTAAAAGCTTTACAACAGAATCTGCATTTCCATTCAAATAAAAGAAATTCATTATAAGAGACAATTAAATCAACTTGAAGCCCACAAATCTGCGACAGCTGAATCAATGTAACTGTTCTGAAAGCCAAATCTACTTTATGCATGATTTTCACATTTAAATCATCCCTTTCCAGCAACATATTCACTGTCACTGGAGTCCTACCTGTAGTCTGTGTCTTAATTTATCCTCAAAACACTACAGCTTCTGAAGACATGATAAAGGAACGGTTCCCCCAGAAATGAGAAGCTGGATGTTAAAGGGTCTGTACCTCCATGGTGGGGCAGTCAGCTTTGCTGCGGATGAGGGTGGTCGGGATGTCCGTGTCTGCATACTCATCTTCCAGGTCCACCACATACGCCATACGGCCCGGCAGAAACAGCTCGTTACGCTCAAACTGACGACCCTTGAACAGGATGCGATAGATGTTCCGTCCTGAAGAGCACAACAACAGAAGACCGTGAGCTTAAACCACTCACGCAACAACAAAAACAAGCTAAAGAGCTCGGCTTCTCAAACAATGTATTAAATGATGGCAGTCGTGGCCAAATGGATAGGGAGTTGGACTTAAGCTTGTAACCAAAAGGTTGTGGGTTCGAGTTTCAGGTCCAGCGGGGATTGTGGGTGGTGGGAATGAATAGCGTTCTCTCCACCTTCAATACCACGACAGAGGTGAGACCCTTGAGCAAGGCACCGTTCCCCCAACTGCTCACCTGTAAGTCGCTTTGGATAAAAGCGTCTGCTAAATGAATAAATGTAATGTATTAACTGAAATAATGATCATGGTAAACTATTGCATTTGTTTACATTTTCTGCACTGGGTAATTAGTCACCGCTTACATAAGAGAGTCTCTGCACAGACAACTTCTACTGATTATAACAGGTGTTTCTGAAAGAATACAAAACTCACTGATGGCTTCAGTCATTATATTTCCTTTGATCGCTTTCCACATAACCCATTTACAATTGAAATTTTACAATGCATTTTTCCATGCAACTACGACACAATTTAAAGTTTGTGGAATTGCAACTATTTAAATGTTTTGCCAGTGGATGGGACAAAACACTGCATAATGACAGAATTGATTTGCGCTTAAAATCTTACAAACTCATAGACCTGCAACTTGTTCTGTGTGATGTGCAGTGCGTTTCATTGCTTTTCATTAAGGTCTTTGCATTTTAAAATGTTACTTTTGTGTTCCTTTAAAACAACAACCACAAATTTAAATGGTCTACATTTTCCAAGAGCAAATGCAAAAATGTTGTGCTCTATATAAAACATTCCCAAAATTATAATTATAATTATAAATATATATATATATATATAATATATACATACACACACACACTATTGAGCTAAATCAGTTTATTGAATTCCAGGGTTTCTGCAGGATTTTAAAGTTTTGTTGTTGTTTTTTTTAAGGATTTTAAGACCTGCACAAATAAATTAATATCATATGGGGGGAGTAATGTCTATAGTACCCCATTAAACTGTAAAACCACTGTAAAAAGCATAATTTACACAAGCTCTGTATTATAACATGCTAAACTGTTCAGCCTTCAAACCATTTGAAAGAAAATTGAGAAGTCAAAAGTATTCATTATTGTATTGATTTAAACAATTAATATTAATAAATTATATCAATTAAATAACATGAATAGGGGGCATTGACAATTTTCTATGATTTTATCTGTAACAATAATTAGAGGATATTGTGCTGATATCTTAAATATTACCGTGGACAGCTGACACCTGAACCTTTTTATGCATTCTTCACATTTTGTGTGAAATCTTTTCCAATACATTTTATGGCCATTCTTAACTTCAAGCCATTTCTTTTTAAAAGTGTGCATCATATTTTGAGTCAAATTCTTGCAGTTGGGCAAATGAAGTGTGTCTGCTACACATCTGATGTGTTTACACAGTTTAACGCAGCGCAGAGGGACACACAATGTTTTGATATTTCAAACATAATTCTTTTAACCTGTGTTAACGGATTCATTCAGGTGACATGTTCACCAGAAATATACGTTTTCCCGGTAACGGCAGAACACAAACTAGCGCAGCACAGGGCTTTGAACATGTTTACTAAACAAAACCATACCTTTTTGACGTTTAATTATGACATTCAGCCATATTGCAATTCTGGTATTTCTGTCTCCATATTAAAGTCCTTTAAGAAAGCCTTAAATTAAAGACTTTTTTTTTGCATTCATTTCCTCAAGCAGACACGGAGACAAACTCACCGAGGCGAGTCTTGAACTCGATCTTCTGCTCTGGATCTTCATCTTTCCTGTCAAACACAAACATGTTAAAAGATACTCTGAAATGAATCAAACGAACATGCTTCTGGTTTTCTAAAACATACTTGACTTCCTTCTGCACTCTCTCGATTATGTCCTCCTCTTCTCGCTCCTTGCTGGTGATTTCAGCTCTGACCTGAAATCCAGACACTCGGGTAAACGAAAGCCAGTACGAGGCAGCTGTACGATGACGATTATTGTACAGTGGCTTTGCAGTCGTACCTTCTGGAGCAGGGCGAAATCCAAACCCTTCACCAAGTGAGTGTGCTCCATATCACCACCCAAGAACTTAGACTCCTGGATCAGCTGACGCCTTTTTTCTGCTGCCGACTTGTCCCTGTTCAGCAAAAGAGCATCTATAATATGCATGTTTGAATCCACACAATAAGACTAATAACTAGTTTTCAATAAAAATGTAAGAAAGGAGACCAAGTAATAAAACTAAAACATACAATCGCATACTGCCATTTTTAAAAAGATGATCATACTACAAAATATAGCTAAAGAACTCATATATATATATATATAAATGAAAGGCAGAGGATACTCACGCCTCTGCAGTGGGTCCCACGGCTCGATAGTTGGCGGTGGTGCTGATGAGCTCTGTCTCCTCGTAGTCTTTATTAACACCGTCACGTCTTTCTCGAGCACGGTCGCGGTATTTCTCGGCCAGCTCGCGCTCTCGCTCCATCTCCTGCTGTCGTAGTTTAGCGTAGTAACTTCAGATAGAAACACATCATATGAAGACACGTAAAAAGCACAGATTTTGTCTTTGGTTTTACAACATTTGTAAAATATTACATCAAATGAACTTTCCACTTGCTAACAAAAGCGTGCATCTATATGAGGTAAATGCAGTAGAAATAAATATTCAGTGTATTCTGATGGGACAAGTTTAAAAACCAAAATCATGAATGAAACGAAAAGCATATTTATTGGTGGGGCTTTGGTCTCCATGATTAATACTCTGTTTTCTCTAAAATATGAGCTAATTTAAAATGTAAAAAAAAAGTGAAATGCCATGATCAGTAGTGAATGAAGTAAATATATGCAGAAGCTGTAGTAATGTAGGATGATTTATTCATCACTGTTCCTCAACTCACCTTTTTTTCTTCCGTCTTCGAGCCGCAGGATCCTCATCCTCGTTATATTCCCGTGGCATCCTGGGAAATTCACCACAACAAGAAGTCAAACTGACTTGTCAGACTGTTATCATGGAAGCATGCAGTGTAGGGCTGTATAGAGTAGCTGGGTAGAAGCTCTGGAGTATGACTTAAGCGTAGCGAGCACATAAAGAACAGGAACACAGTGGTGATTCATATTGAACACATTGCGCTCACCAATGATTCATAATGTGAGCAGTTACTCCGGTTCGAACGAATCGAATGAATTAATAAATGACATTTAACAACACCTGCTGGTTTAGTTTCTAATTTAGAGAACCATTTCGCTACAAAACATAAATGGATATTCAAGATACACAGTTTGCCAAAAGATTTAAAGTCTGGTAATTAAGCTGTTTTGGAGACCAATGACTTTCAGTGCATGATCAAAATAGAAGATATACTGAGATGTTTCTCAATGTTCTGTTATAACAAATTTTACGCAGAATCAAATCAAATATTTCTTTCTAAAGCTACCATTCATAATATCTACTTGATACCTTCTCATGTAACACAACAATAGCTTTAAATGATCTTTTTACACAGTGTAATTTGCAATTAAAAGGAATTCATCGACAAATAATTTACTTAATTAGATTTTTAAAAAATTACCAGCCCTAATTAATATGCTTGCATATATTCTTTAGTGTCAAAGACGTTATAATGTTGCATCTCAATCTGTACAAAGAGATAATATTTGAATACTTTACATGCCATTCTAGAGACTTAACAATTGCAAACATTAGGCTATCAATTCATAAATGATATTTAATAAGAACAATACGTTTACGTGTCTTAAAGCACAACTTCTGAGCAGAAAGGAGTACTTGTGCAACCCCTAGTGTACATATGATCAAAGAAAGATAGTAGGCAAGTGTTAAAAAAGCAAGTCAAAGTACTCATGGTGCCGTGTTTTGGAGGGCGGAGCCGAGGACGGCGTGGATCTCGGGGTCATCAGAAGCTTCCTGAAGTCATCATTGGTCAGCTTGGATCTGAGGATCACAAACAGATGGTCAATGAGGCACAAGAACAGATGATTGAATAACCAAAACAGTAAATCTCAGTAATCTCAATCCTGATTTAAGTAAGTTGTAGATGTTTGTCATAGAAAATAAAAATACAGAGGAAGGTATTTATTGTTTTGCAATGAATGCAACATTTAATTTAACTTTGTGCTCTAATTCAGAGCAATTTAAAGTCTTTACAATGGACAAAGGTGTCTTTTTCTGCCCAGAAAGGCTGTTATCAGCCAGCCACATGTGATCTAAATTACAGCGGTCAGTGTGAGGTGGTCATCAGCACATTATACTGACACGAAGTGATGGTGAGGAGCACTTACTGAAGCGCTGACCGGTGGTCCTCCACCTCATGGCCATCCGGAGCCAGAGGATTGGAGTAAACATCAGCTGAAAGAGACGCACACAAACGAGGATCAGACAAAAAAAAAAATCACATCTTTATATCACGGCGAGTCTTAGATGTGCTCAAATGATCATTCATCGCCATAAAGATGCAGGTGAACTAGTCCAAATGAGGCACAAAAACCATGGCAGAAAACTTTGGACTTTATTTTGCTGCTCTCATCTGATATTTCATCTCATTCTGATGCTTTCCGGAGATTTTCCAGTCCCACTACAGCAGTACTGTAAACAGGTCAGAGATGAGACGTCCTATTTAATGTCTGCTAGCGAGTGATTTTTATACATATCTGAATGTTTAAAGTAACTTCAGGGGAAATAAAAAGGGTGAAATAATGTTCTATCGTCAATAGGTATATTAAATTTTGATTTGATTTGGTGTCCATGTAAACACATAAATGTCAACTTTATAAACATGGCAAGTACACAGTACAAATAAACCAAAACTTTTTTCATATGAACTTAATTGTTGTCCAGAACTAATATTTACGTACATTATTGTGACTTGTACTTATTAAAACACATGAACTATTATTACACTGAATGACATTATAGTGAGTTCCTTTTGTAAACTGTGTGACCGTTATTACCGTTAAAATAAATAATAAAAAAGCTGTTGTACGTTGTATTGTTTTGATGGCGCTTTTTGTCTACGCCGCTAATAACGTTACAGTTACTGTCTGCAGTTTTGCTGTATCTGTGTTAGTGCGTTATTTATTTTCACCAAAACAATCGTCTTGTACATCTCAGGTATCTTTTTTAATGAATAAATTCTACACACTAACGTTAACGTTAATTCTCTTTGAAGTCTGCACACAATCTATGGTCGCGTCGCTCGCGCACACTTCAAACGACACAAACGTGTGCTTACAGAATATATAGTCTCATATACGACTATACACACACTGCATAAGCGTTTAATAAATCAGATTTAATACTTACACTCGCGTTCAGGCATGATGAAATTAGTCGAGCCTCTCTAAACACGACTCGACGCACTTTAATGTTGATGGTACGTCTGCCGACGTCACACTTCCGCTTATTTTCATTGGTCCCATTCACGAGAGCGCCGCCTGTTGACCTGGAGAAGAGCCTTGTTTGCCATTACAAATCATGAAGGTGTGTTTAACTTATTTGGAAGCTACATATAATTTATATAGAGATAAATATTTAATATATATTTATTTATATTAAATATCTATCTATCTATCTATCTATCTATCTATCTATCTATATATATATATAGAGAGAGAGAGAGAGAGAGAGAGAGATATTTAATATAAATTGTTATATAATTTATTTATATTAAATATCTCTATATATTTACATTTAGTCATTTATAACATAAACGAACACGGGAAAAGAAATACAGCAGGCTAGTGTTAGAGGACTTTTTATTATGTAAATATATATTATATTAACAATTTACATTATTTGCCACTTCTTGTTCGGCATATTGGAAGATTGGAAGACCTCTTTAAATCAAAGAAACTTCTGTGCAGAACAAAACGAGATGAGAAAAATCAATGTTGCTAAATCATCTCTTTAGTGGGATTGTCACGGGATCGCTGCGGTGATGTCGCGCACTCGTTTCCCAGCTGGGGCTAAGAGACTCGAAGGCAGATGATTTGGATAACGTGAACATTTATTTAAACAATACAAGGACAACACAGCTGACGAACTACGAATACAGTGCTGACAGTCACGGGCATGAGCGGATAACATAACTTCAACCACTGACAACTGGGCATATCACAATCACGGAATTTATACAAACACAATCAGGACAATGATTTGAAACACCTGGACACACACGGCTGGAAAGGAGTGAGCACTGATCACAAGGGCGGGGTTACAGATTATGAGGACAGCACAAGGGAGACAGAAGGTAAACATAAACACAGAGCACATGGACAAGAAATGTAAACACAAAACATGGACACATGACCCCACTAAACATTGGACGTCGGATAGACGTGCAGATCATGTCTATATTGGGTCCGTCGGTCCATGACCAATTCTGGA
>JAUCMU010000046.1:15220967-15233203 GCA_032275025.1 Enteromius treurensis | reverse complement strand
ATAAAGCATTACAATAATCTAACCTCGAGGTCATAAACGCATGAACTAACATTTCTGCATTTGAGGTTGAGAGCATAAGACGCAGTTTAGATATGTTCTTGTTCTTTATGAGAAGTGGTTATATTTAATTTGAACATAATGGAATGTTGTGTGTCACCACAGATAAATCAGTGTCTATTATGATAAAACCTGAATGTCAAGTTATTTTAGAGAAATGCTTAATAAATGCATTACACTGTAACTAAACCCATTAGATTTTAGCCGACTAAAACTAAAAACATTTCAGATGACTAAAACTAAATGCAATTTTACTCAAAAGACGACACTGCTCTTTATAGAGTCCTTGCACATATCATCCACAGATTGGATTGAGACAAACCCAATTGAATCCAGTGTTTGTTTTGGCTAGAGCTAAGTGTTTTATTCCAAAGCAGTTTTACAGTACGAGAGAAACTGCACTTTTGCAGTGCATTAACACTGTAGCTATTCAATTTGTACCAAAAACTGGCATTCGTGTGTCTGTTTCACTCCTGAATGATTGATTCAATGACTCCCTCGTTTGTTGCCACCTACTGGTACAACCATCCACTAAACTCCTGAAAACGATGATTTTGTGTTTGTGTTTTGTGTGAGACACAGAGCACAGACTCGTTGTAGACAGAAAGCACAGCTTTATTGACTGCACTGGTCAACCACAGCCGAGCGCTGATGATGGGACGGGAGCTGTTATTAAGGCATCACAAACAGCATGCACATACAGTCACATGAACATTATATTGCTCTAAAGACTGCTTAACATGGAAAAATGTACAAAAAGGAAAAAATAGGTTTTTGCACTGATGAAAAATACTTGTCTTTTTTCCTTCTATAAAGATTTCCAATACAAGAAAATAAATATCGCAAAAAAAGCCTAAAATAATTTAAAATAGCTCTTCTTCTTTTTTTCTAATTATATGTTCAATAGTTTTCTCTGCTATTAACAAATGGCACAACATTCTTTGAAACAAAGAACATAGAAGGATAAACTCCTGCAACATTCATATCATCGTATCCTAACCGTGTTGAGCGGAAGATGTCGATAGATTTACAGGACACATGTGATTCTTGATGGACTACAAGTGCTTCACCTCTCCTGCGCCTCCTTTACTCTTTCGGGAGAGAACGACAGGGGCTTGTGGGAAAATTACGCTGCATAGTAAACGAGACAGGAGAGTGTGGATTTTGATATGACTGCAAAAGCTGCAGCTGGACAAGCGAGAGATCTTTCTCCGAAGTGAACGACAACACTGAAGGATATCTGGGCGAAGCTAGTGAAGGTCACCAAAAACCATTAAAGAAACCCTTAAAAAGTAGAAGGACTCTCTGTAATGAATCTTATTCATGCTGACTTATAAGATGTCCAGACATCTTTATAAACGCTAAAAAGAAAAGGTAATGGTCCTACAAATTGGCTATGACTTATGACTTTTCTTCAATAATCTGTTCCATTAGAAGAAGAATGAATGGGCCATCATGGGCCCAATGGTATATTCACTTCCTCAAAAGGATTCAGTGTGCAAGCACGGCACGATGTGCTTAAAACTGACCACTCAACCCTAAAAAAAGATGGGTCTTAGGGGTGTGCGATGTAGGATATCATTACACTAACTGCTGAGAGCTGATGCACGTCACTCGCTTTGCGAAAAACAAACACAACTATGTCTAAGTGCATGATTGCACCGCATGATGCAGATTCATGAGTTTTTGTACATGTTCAGCGTACTGTAATATTTTGAATTAGATCATGAACATTCATTTCATTGGGAGAAGCTCCGCCCACACATGCTTCTGATTGGCTGTGATATTTGATGGATTTTGTTGCATTGAATAGTTGTGTCTAGTCTACTGTGGACCAACAATTTGTTTGTAGCTGGAATCCTGTCACGTTGTGTCTGGTTATAATTGCAGCGTAAATGCATTCATGCCACCTCCGAGCTGCATTGAACGGTCCGTGTAAATACATATAAATGCCCCTCGAGATGGAAATTGATAGAAAAGTCACCCTTCTGGGGAAACAGTAGAGACAAAAAAAACAAAAGACTAGTTACCCTTTGTTGTTCAAGCAGACGGTTCACTAACAACATACGAGTGTCGAGATCTACTCGTCATGGGAGGAAAATGATTGCACAGAAGCTGAACATTTACAGAGATTACGTAGAGTATATGTTATAGTTTCGGCAACGAAGCATGATAAAGAAGCGAACTGAACTCTTGCAGGAGGCTGAAACTAGGTCACTAAAGGCACAGTATTCTATGTTTGCGTCGGGTGCATACTGAACCAGAGAACGACCAGCAAATGACCAGCGCTATGATTAGTCCCTACCAAAGCGGCTAAGATACATGAAATCTGTACAGGTTGCTGTCTGTGGTCTGTACGGATACAGCAGACGGCCGTCGCGATTTGAGCCAGTGAAGGAGTGAAGCAATTCAGCAGTCGCTCACCCACGGCGGCATCGTTCCGAATCCGAACGACAGGGATTTGTGTGCTGTATATTGTAGTCTTCCTTTGGTTACGATGCTATTCGCAAACGTGTAACTTTGGGGACTGGGTAAGGTTTTCGGTAAATAGACGCTTCAATTTGGGCGGAGCATCATAAGACACCAGAAGACTTGGAATGTTGCGCATGGACTACTTTTTAGGACCCTTTTCAGTGCGAAACAGGGTTGGAACGACACAAGACTGAATGTAGAACTGGGTTGGGGTGAACTTAACCCTTCGATCATTGACGCTACATATCAAACGAAACATTTCTGGACAGAGCATCACTGGAGCTCGCTTGATGATGCAGTCCAGGAGTGTACGGGTGGACACCAGTGCAGGCTGAGATCTTTAGAAGATCCAGATACAAAGTTTACATCCACTTTCAGAGCATATGCTGACTTGCTTTTCTTTGGCATCATCATAGAAAAGAAAAGAAAAGAAACTAAGTGCTTCAGCATTACACTGAGAGACGATGGTCTCAAAACGGGACGTTTTGGCAAAGAAACACTCGTCGTTTAGTGAATGTACAGGTTTGTCATTCCACTGTGAGACCATGGTCGGATGATTGCAGATGATAAGCTTCTCAGACGATTGCAATCACTTCTTCTCTAGAACCCTGAGATAAACACCATGGGTTGATTTATTAGACGTCACAATCAGAGGGAAAACATTAGCAAAGCCTGAGGACACTTTGTAAATGCGAATCCCTTTTGACTGACGGAAGTTGGTTCATGCACAGCGCTTTGCTAAAGCTGGATTGATGATTTTAGCACTGTTGGGTCAATGCGGTTTTCTAGGCACCTAGAATCTCTACAACCTCCACATTTACATACAAGCTTTCGGACCAAAGCAGGTTTTCGTTTCTGATTGCCATTGTTGTATTAAAACATGCTGATTATTCGTTTGATTTTGGGGGGGCGGGGCTACGGAAGGCACGCTTTAATGGAGAACAACAACGGTTCTTTCTGAACAAATGAAACGAGTGAAAATGCCAGGTATCAGAGTGAATCTCACGAAAACATTAGAGTTAGCTGTAACTGGAATATCCCAAGTGGTCCAATGCAGTTAAATTGACCGTTTGAAATCTCCATCTATTGGCACTGCTAAACCACAATTTTTAACCACAGTGGTCGTCTTTTTGTAATGCCGCACAACAAATTTTGGGTCATACCGATGTTTATGGAAACCTTTAAAAAAAACCTACTAGCTCAAGATGGTCCTGAAGCTACTTGAAACAAAAACGTATCTAAAATGCACATTTCATTACACACGACCATTCCTTGGACTAAATATTACATATACATGCAAAATTATGAATAAATTATCTATGCAGTTTGGCTCCATGCCATCCAAATTCATGTGTTAAATGAAAACCATTTCAGCTATTGACATGAAATCCTTAATGTTTTGCTGGAATGGTCTGAAGACGATCTGAGCCAAATCTGGTGACAAGATCGAAATTATGGCATAATGGGTATCAATGTTTTCAACATGATTCAAGAAGTCATGATAGGCAAAATAAATAAATCAATTATTGTCACAAATGTTTATAATTTTTGACCAATAAGGTGGTACTGCCCCAAAACCTTTTCGAGGACCTTCAGGGCATGGTGCCGAAGACACACACTAACTTTGATAATGATATGTCAATGCATTCTTAAAATAAAGCTTTTTTGAATGAGATGAACCGGTGAGACGCCCCAAATTGCAGACATTGGAAAATTGGGTACTATTTTGCTCAGCATTGCGCTATGAATGTAAGAAGACTAGTCTTGTGATTTTTCTGAGCTAAGACACTAATGTTTCCATAAAAAAAAACTACATTTGTGGTGCACTATGTCACAAAGATGAGTCCAAAACTGGTGTTTTGCTAATGCCAACAGACAGAAGTAACCTAGAAAAAAACGTCAAAAACATGCTTGTTGCACGGCTCGTACAAACATGTTCGTGAGATTCACCCATAACAGGAGCTGATCTGTCCCCTGGACGGACGTCTGTGTGATTCTGGTACGTCTAGTCTCTGTAAAAGCGAATGAGGCGGTGGATACGACAGGTATATGTGTGCTACATTCCCCGACGGCTATTTGTGCTTATTTGTGTCATATTTTCTCTGTACATCATTTTAAAGCAGCCGCATTCTCTGGAGACACACGACAGACGTATTCATATAAAACGAACACAACCTGAACAGACGTCATAATGCCCACGTCATCGTCCCTGTTGCAGGACAGATCCTATTGCTTCCCAAGAGGACACATCCAACAGTGTTTATGTAGACTTATTCGTTTCTTGCTGTTTGTCAAGCACAAATGGTTACAGTTGCATAAATGTAGGCGACGGACTAATATACACCACCAGTTAAAAGTTTCTGAACGGTAAGATTTTTCAGGTTTTTTTAAGGAAGTCTCTTCTGCATTCGTTTGATCCAAAAGCAGTAATATTGAGAATATTGCTACTATTTAAAATAACTGCTTTCTATACAAATAAATCTGACTGTAAACTGTAATTTGTTACTGTGATCGAAGCTGTGTTCCTTCAGAAATCATTCTAAAACACTTGCTTTTCAATATTTCTGAATATTAATATTAGTATCAACATTTAAAACAGTCGAGTACATTTTTTTCAGGATTCTTTAATGAATAGAAAAATCCAATGATCATAACTTACTGAAATAAAAAATATTATTATTATTATTATTTTTTTTTAATTATAATAATTTTTTTCAGCTGCCAATCAAAATACTAGAATGATTTCTGAAGGGTCTTGTGACTGGAAAAAATTCAGCTTTGAAATAATGCACAGAAACAAATCACCTTTTAAAACTCGCTCAAATCAGTTCTTTTAAATAGTAAAAAAGATTTCCCATTTTTACTGATTTGCTTTACTTTGGATCAAGTAAATGCAGGCTTGAGGAGCAGAAGAAACGTCTTTTCAAAAACAAAGATCTTACCGTTTAGAAGCGTTTGTCTGGTAGTGTACTCTGACACACGAAGCGAGAACAGAACACACCCCATTACCGTAGGTCTAGAAACGGGAGAAAGACGGGCATCCCAAAATGCTTTTAGGAGGCAAACACGCTTCGCCGCACTACTTCCTCCTTCCCAGCATGCAGTTGGGGCAAGCGCAGCTTCCGGCTAAACGAGCGTAATTCACTGTCACTCTGCTCGGCGTCAGAGAAATAGCCATCCGTTTCAGTGTCGGGTGTGGAGGTGTTGTTCCCAGTGCTGCCGGGAAGCGAGGCCTCCGTCGAGACGCTCTTAGAGCGAGACTTGCCCTGTCTCGGCAGACGCAGACGCAAGGCCATTTGCGAGCGCTTGCCGCTTTCCGTATCCACAAGCAATCCATGCTCTTCAGAGATGTGGCACGAGTCCATCTTGGATATGGCGGGCTGCAGAGGGTCCGGTCTGCCGTCGCTGCTGCGGGTGTGATGATGGTGAACGTGACGCGCTCGCTCTCCTCGCTTGGGCCAGGCCTTGCCTTTAACGGCGGAGCTGATTCTCGGCAGCGAGACAGATTTCCTGCGGCTCCGCGGCGCTCCCCTCGGCTTGCGGCCCAGCTGAGGCGTCTTCCAGGTGGACTTGATGGAGTGGTCCATCATGAGGCTGAGCAGGCTCTCCTCGCCCTGCAGGAGCTGGTCTGACAGGAGGCTCACGGACGGGTCACGCGTCTCTCTGGACAGAGACCACTGGCTCAGCATGTTATCTGCGGTGATGTGAACGGACTGAGCCAGCCAGCTGTCGAACAGAGAACCCTCCAGCGGGAAGGATTTGGAGAAACCTATGGGAGAAATATACACTACACATCATTACACAGTAATACTTCATATCACTATAATGAACATGCACTTCAAGCACCTTGTACGAATCCTGAAAAACGAATGCAATGATCTACTTTTTTGCATCACTTTTAACAGTAACTTTCTTTTGAAAGCGTTACACACTTACCCAGCTGTGTGAATAGAGAGTTGTCATCTGATCTCCATTTGTCTTTCTTTTCTGGACTACTCTTCCTCCTTTCTTTAATTCGTTCCCTGACTTTGCGATGAATCTTCTCCCCTCTCCGAGTTTTTTCTATAAAGCGCAGAACATAAAAGAGCATGCAAAATACTTAAAATGAGCAATTAAACATCTTATAGCTGTCAGATCAAATATTGTGAATATTAAACTTTATATTTAGCCCTTCTCAAAGCCGTCCGGAGACCCTTATTTTGAATGTTTCCCTCGTCTAACACCAGATTCAGACAAGTACACCTGTCCGCAGGGACTGAACGTGTCGCTCCACCCCCTATATTTGCACCGATTGGCTCAGTCATCTTTCATAGACATACATGACAGAAAAAGCTTGGAGTTGGTATAAAACAGTAGTGCTTGATAAATGATCAGATATTACAGCTGGTCCCTTCCGGTTAAAAAGAGATGTCTACCTTCATTAGACATGAAATGCATGTAGATTCAACAAAAATGAGAGCTTTAACAGATATCTGATTATTATTATGATCTGAAAATATCATATTACTTGGATCCCGGCTCAGAGAACCAGACAAATTCAGTAGTTTATGGTTAACTTGACTCAATGTGTCTGTTGTATTGAATCATGAGAGTTTCCAATATTCACAAATGAATCATTCAGTGGTAGCCCATTTGTGAACCAGACCGAAAAGCATCAGCTCAATAGATTCGATCACAAAGATTTCAATATATTTATGATATTCTACTTGAGTTGGTATTTGACCGCGGGTGGCTGTGAGGTTTTCGGATCTGGCTTGAGCTAGGAATGAGTTAAAATGTTGACTGCGATTCAGGCCGTCCCTGAAACTTGTCACATCAGAAGTTGAAGTTAGGGATTTTTTAAGGATGAGGATTTTTGGAATGAGTCTTCACAATCTATGAATGATCTCTAAACAGTTGGGGCGTGACGAGGTATCGCGAGATGCGATAGCGTTCTGATGCGGCGCAACAAATCTCAAGACAGGAAACTGCTGCCGCGTTCTATGTATGACGTGCTGACGCAAATTCCAAATGATTTTCAATGTTCGGTGTAGGCAGACTTAAGGCCTGGGTACTTGACTTTTCCCGTTCCGTCTCGCGCACAGCCAGGTCCACACGGCCCGACACTTTTAAAGGAATATTTGTGTTATTTCAGATGTTTTGTCATTTATTGTTCATTTCTTGGCTGTCAGTTTATGGCTAAATATTTTGCAGTGTTCACATGTTGTTAATTACAGCATGTAATTCATTAAAATAGTTTAATTTCAAAAAGTTACATCTACATTTTTTTGAACTTTTTTTGTTGAATAAAACATAGTTTTCCACCCAATATATTTGATCATTGAGGATTTATTTTAAAAAGTCTAAAAATCTCGTCTCGTCTCACCCCTACTAAACAGTATAACAATTAGAGTTGAGCCGGATACTCGGCTGAAACGAGTATCCGGTACGGATAAAGCAGTTTTGCAGAGTACAAGTATTATACGAGTAATACGAGTCAATATCTGTGCTCGGGTTGAATAAAAATTCTCATTGGGTAGCTGACTTTGTCTGGTACACACATACAGATTTATTGTGTTGCTGTGCCCCGCTCTGTTCACTCACACAAAGAACACTGCTCTCTCTCTCTGTTCACTCAGGTTCGCGGGTTTTTTTTCGTTAACGTTTATGGTTTCTTTAGCTTCAGGTTTGTGTTTTACTTTGGTTTGTAGTACTTACTTATTAACGAGTTGAGTTTTGGTAAACGTGGGCTCTGTTCAGACGCTGTGCTTGGTAGAATGCGACTCGCGTCTCTCTGCCTGTCAGAGATTTTTTTTTTTTTTAACCGTCAGCTGGCTCTAACCAGCTTTCTTTACTTCACGCACTGAGTGTCTGACACTTTCTCGCTGTATTTCATTTAAAAAAAAAATACAAAATTGCAACTGCCTTTGTTGTATTTATTGTTGCAAAACTTGTTTTGTATATAGTTTGTTTGTTATCATGATCAAAATCACTGATCTGAAGCTCAATGCTGATGCTGTCATGTAAGTAGTTTAATAATCAGCAATAAATAAATACATATAAAAATATAAATACAAAATATAACAATTTTGGATCAACCCATATCAGTTGCATGCTTAAAATAGCATACTGGTTAAAGACAACCCGACCCACTTTCAGGCTAAACCCCGCCCACTTCCGGGTTAGGTCCCGCCCAGTCCTAGTACAGATACAGATAATGCTGTACTCGCTCATCCCTAATTATTATTGAATCATCTATATTTAGCGCGCTGACTCGTTCCCGCCGCTGCAGTGTTTTGGCGCCACCGCGCGAATTTCCCACAAATCAACAAAACCACAGCAACAAAGGTACGCTTTTAATATACAAGGTTTGTACAATGTATTCTTTGCTGTAAAATTTACAAAACAGACTTTAAATAACCCTTGATATTTGATTTTGAGTGATTAAAAGGAAAAATCCATCCCTTTTCAAACAAAAAGCTTAATTTGTAAAAATGAGCCAGAGTTCCGTCCATTAAGAATGAACAGGGGCCACTAATAGCAAAGCGACAGTATCTTAAATAAATAATAATAATAAAAAAAAAAAAACAGACTTCATGCAATACCAATGTACAAAATCCCTGGAAAAGCAGCTTAAATTGGTTTTACAAACACATCAATTCATCAGCCTGTGAAAAACTTTTTTCATTTGAGCAAAAACATTGTTGGCATCAAATGCCTCTGTAGGCTGGAATACATTTGGATCAATCCGGAAACACTTCACAGCTCATGTCATGTCGTAAAAATGATCTTGTGTTTGTTTGTACATCTCCAGGAGCTCTGAGACGGATATCGAGTTCAGTTTCGAGAGCGATCGACATCTTACATGAAAAAGACAAATACAAAATCATCTGAACAGCTTAATCGAAGTACACTGATGTAGGCTGTGAAGCGGGGTTGTTTGGCGAGGGTCGAGTCCAGCACAGAACGAGGGTCATGGCACTTCACAGGGCTCGGAGCGAGGCTTCACTCGGCTCCACAAGAAAGAAACATAAACACAAGAGGCAGGAGCTGTCCTAATGTGCTCAGAGACTGAGGTTCATCAGAACAACAGGTGTATTGTGCGCTAACAACTACGGCTGAGGTGTGTTTCTAGTATTTTTGACATGGGCTCAGGCCCTTTTGGCACGGCTCCATGGTCACAGCCACTCCCACACCGCTCCGGCCGGACGTCATGTTGGTGACCTCACTCCACGTGTCCGTTTCCGGGTCATAACACTCCACACTGTCCAGGAACGTGTTCCCATCATACCCACCTACAGACACACACACACACTTGTGGATCAGTCAAACAGCTTTTGAACACCATTTCGGCTTTTATGTATACTGCATTATAAAAACATTCATAATATATGTTGTAATGCATTATATATTTCCATTAATAACTGTAAACAAAGTTAAAACGCATTATAATATTGTATGTATTATAATACGTAAAATCAGTAGTGCACATAAGTTTTTCAGCCCGGTTCAAGACCACCTGAGATTAGGTTTGGTCCTCACAAATATATTACACTTTATTTTATTCTATTTAAAATAATAAACAACAAGTGTGAACAAAGTGCGATAACATTTCAAAATAAAAAGGCAGTATTAAATATACAATTATTTTGTAGTAAACAAAAATAAAATGCTAATAAACGTTTAAATATGAATTTTCATTATTTTCAAACTGAACATTAGCAAGTTTTTATTTTGGCAGGTTGCCATCCAGAAAAGTATACGTGCTGCTGATTAAAGAGCGTGTGCTCTGAAAACATCACCTGGTAGAAGTCTTATACGCTATTATAGTTCATTAACCTTGAGTGCTCTGAACTTAATCACAGTGTGTTTATTTTGGTCGTGAGCATCAATAATGTGTGATTATCATGTATGATATGAGTGCAGTTATTCCAGGGTCTGTTCGGTACCGAGCACATAAATGCGTCCGTGGTGCGCCGTCACTCCCAGAGCGCTGCGCCGGTGTCTCATAGAAGCGATGAAGCTCCAGCTGTCCGTCTCCACGTCGTACCGCTCCACGGTGTTCAGCTGATTGGTGCCGTCGTATCCTCCCATCACATAGATGTAGTTCCCCAGAGCACACACTCCTGAACACACAACACATGACGCTCAGAACACACCTGACTTCAGCCCGCATCACAGAAGAAGAATATAACAGTTCAGGTACAGGTCAGACACACAGCGCTGGCCAACATTATTACAACACTAGTGTCACCAGCATCTAAAAATGGTTAGAAGTCATTTATGTCCATCTTCTGCTGCAAGAAAGACACCTGCAAAGAGCACGGAGGGCAAAAACTGTTTAAACACAACAAATGTAGATTTAGTTTAGTTCAGAGATGTTAATTGATCATTATTTTTAACAGCATCCTCATTTTAGAGCGTTTTTACACAAGTTCCTCCAACTTTTAACAGTTCTGCAGGTGTCTTTCTTGAAGCGTCTCGCAGACACAGTTCTTCTGGATTGAGTCTGTCTCGGTTTGATCATGAGACTCCAGACAGACTGATGATGATCAGCAAACTAAAATATCACCGGATTATTAGAATTAATGGCAGAATGAATGTGTGTAAATGTAAACGGCTATTTCCTTCTGACATACTACAGCAGAAGATAGACGTAACTGACTGAAATCATTTTTAGCCATTAGTGCTGTAATGATTTGTCCAGTGCTGTAAGTGTTGACTCCCTCCTCGTTTCTTCAGGCATGAGTTGAGGTCAGCGTGGGTGATCTCTGACCTGCGCCGCTGCGGACCGTGTTCATGGAAGCAATGCTTCTCCACTCGTCTCTCTCGGGGTTATAGCATTCAGCGGAACTCAGCCGGTGCGTCCCGTCGAAGCCTCCCACCGCGTACAGCAGCCGGTTGATGACCGCCACCCCGACCCCGATCCGCCGAGACAGCATCGGTGCCACCAGCTGCCAGCTGTCCCTCTCCGGGTCATACCTGAACATGAGCACAGCCATCAGGACACGGGACACAAACACCTGACTGACCCACAGCGGACCAGCTCGAGCTCGGTTCTTTACTGCTGATGTGGATCAGTCAGATCTCATCTTTAGGAAGCAGGCACTGGTTTACCTGAAACTCACCCGAGTCTTTCTCCATAACTCCAGGGACTCACTCCAAAGGTCAGTGTTTATCTATTAATAGCTCTTTCCACTTCCTTCTACTCACACAATAATGTTTGTCATCTGTTATTCATCACTAATCTCCATTATTACCACAGAGGAAGTGTCATAACAGACCATTGTTGTACGGCTGTAAAAGGCTTTTAGGTGTTTTCCTGTGTCTGGCGTGAAAAGATGAACACCAGGTGAAAATGATGTGTGTGCTGTAGGTTTTAGGAGTACAGTGATGATTAACACCTAAATCCTGATATAGTGTTCATGCTTTTTGATTTTTTCTCAAATTTACGTTCAACCAGATCGTGAGCGGCATGTGTTTAAATAAACGTAGAGCTGCGCTTCCCTCCAAAACATGCAGCGCATCAGATTACCTACTTAAAGGGGTCGTATGATGTTGCTAAAAAGAACATTATTTGGTGTAATGAAATGTGTTTATGTGGTTGAAGGTTCAACACTTTATTTTCCACATTTTCTTCTCTAAGCCTCTAATTGCCTCTCTTTCTAGTCTCTGTGCACAGCCAGCATAGACTGCTCTGTCAGCTTCAGGAATCAGTCCTCCGTAAA
>JAUCMU010000046.1:15191386-15211769 GCA_032275025.1 Enteromius treurensis | reverse complement strand
AAAATTAAATCTATTTTTAGAGAAAACTAAAGTGTTTTTTGACCTTGCATACACATAAACCTGTTTTAAGACACTCAAAAAACAATATTAGCCACCTTTAAAATGGCATAATAGGGGCACTTTAAATGAATCACACATGCATTTGATAAAATAAATAAAAATAAAAAAATTAATTAATCCATTAAAACCAGAAAAAGATATGAACTGAAAAAAAAAAATAAATTTTAAAATTAAATGCTTTTTTAGGCCCCTACTTTAGCACAGTGAAGAAGAACGAGAAGAGGGATGAAATCACGATCATAGCCCAGAATTGAACCTGTTAACTTCTGCTCCGATGTGATAGAAATTACATTTACATCCAAGCCTAATTATTGCTAGGGGAAAAAGCCAGAATTGGGAGATGTACAAAAGTTGTATTTTTTATTCCATATGTTTAAAATTAAACTAAAAAAAAATTATAAAATTAAACATATAATAAAAAATATATATAATAGTATCTCAACGATACAAAAATAACACAGAGAGCTCAACAAAACATTACTAATTTCACAAAATAATCATAAAAACCCTTCCTTCAGCTCTGTTTAGTTCACTACACCTGTTTGCTATAACAGACTGAAATCATCAACGAGACATGATTCAGACAGCAGCTCTTACCTAGTTGTCTGAATTCAGCATTAACCAGTTCAAGCCAGGTCACATCCAGATCATCAAGATTGTAACAACTCAATGGCTCGGTGAGACCATGTGACTCTCCGAAGCCAAACTCTGATTGGCCCCTGGTTTGGATCGGTGAGAAGAATGGGATTCGACTGACCTCCGGAAGCGTCCTGACAAAATAACACACACACACACACACACACACACACACCTGAATGACCACAGAACTCATTTTTCATGCATCAAGTATTCAAAGGAATTTTTTTGCTTCAAGTAAAGCTCAGCATTTGCTTAATAATGTTGATACTCATAAGAATTCACTCCTTTATTTAGACTAACAGCACTTTTTGGTAAAGAAAGAGTTACACTGTATAGAACTACACAATTCATATGGATCCAGCATGTACAGCGGGCAGTAGGTTAGGCTTTACATATAAACTGTAGTTGGAGTCCAGATCCAGATTCCAGTTCCTGAGGAGTTACTGCGCAAGTACAATGGTGATGTCCAAATGAAATCAAAAATGTACTTTTGATATGTTTTTACAGTATTGTTGGCTACAAATATACCTGTGCTACTTTTCTGGTTTTGGGCTCCGATGTCATAATAATTCTGGCATCATATTTTCCTCATTGCATTACTACTTGGGAAACGCCTGAGCCTAGAACAAGCCTGTGATTTACTGTGTGAATCTCACCTGATTACAGGCTCGGGAATGGCTTCCACACTGGCTGGCACCTGAACACCCTTCTCCCATTCCTGCCTCCAGGGGTCGGACAGGAAATAAAACTCCTCTGGGCTCAGTTGTGCTGAATCAGGCAACTTCATGGCTGTAATAAAATCGGTCCGAAACACCTGAAAGAACAGAACATTGGCAAACCTCAACAAGAAAGAAACCTTCTCGCTCTGGTGGCATTTTCACTGGCGCCGAGGCAAGGACTAAATGTTTTGCATGTTTTAGAAAGCCATTTTGGTGCCAGAAAGCAAAATATTTGAAGTACGAAGCTCTCAAATATGTGTGAAGACAATCATACAAATAACTGCTTTTATGTTAAATGTTTAAAGTGTGGGTGACTGGCCAAGAAAAACTCAAGTTTATCCAGTGATTTGTGAAAAGTCACAGTACAAATGTGCCTTTAAATGAGTCATCTAATACCTAGACGTCTTAGACATTACAAGAAACATAGTCAGATCACACTTGCTCAAGCAACTAGAAAAATAACTTAAAATATACAAATCAGTAACACCAGTCACTTTGTTTCTCTTGTATTGACTGGGGTCGCCATGTTGAAAGAGATCAGGAGTAAGTGCAGAGCGTTGTGCGAACATGAGTCCTAGACTAAATAGGAACATGTGTTTAATCATCTCACCGCACAATAACACACTCAGTATTCTTCAAAACCAGTTTGTAAAAATAAAATGCAAAACTTGTGTATTTAATACCGTTTTAATAACATAACATAACATTTTTTCGTTTTAATTGCTGAATAGTGTTGCGTTTTCTTCTCATGCGCCCTATTCTTCATGAAATACAGAATGGCATGTGCTGTTTCTCTACTGTACAGACGTGAATTTTCTTTTTCTTCAGCTGGACACGTTTTTATAATTGTTCACTTTTTTGCATGAAAGGGCTTTTAAATTTGCCAAATATATATCCTTCGAAATCAAGGCCACCATCACTACCAAGCTTGGAAGAGCCGAGACACATTTTTTTAGTGCTTCAATCAATATACAGGAGTAACGACACTGGTTGGGTCCATAGACGATGCCATCATCCATTGCCGATGGCCGATGCTCCGCCCCGCCGCAGCAGCAACAACCAACTCGCGAAAACACACTTAATCTGTGGCGGCAAATCTATGGCATTAATAAGCGAGCGCACCACTGATGCTGGCGAGCGCGGTAAATGATTTCCGCTAGAGGAAGACAGATGTACATGTCATTTTAAACCCTCGCGCATGTTTGATGTGTCATCCGCGCGCAACTCAAGCACTCGCGCACGATCACTCCTGTGCTTGATCCTCTCTCACCTGCTCGCGCGAACACTGTTATTTTTGTCAGTCGTTGGGCGGGGCTTGCTGTTTTAGTTACAACTAAACAACCCCCCTAACCGCTGCCTACAATGACAATGCCATAGTCCATAGCGATGTTACACATTAGACATCATACGCTGCCAAATTAGTCAACATCGCCCAACCCTAGTCCACGTCTCTTTTTTATAAAGTATTTCCAACTGACTGTACAATGACATAAAGCACACAATATAGAAGCAATTTGTTTATATTGTCGTCAAACTATCCTATTTCTCAGCTCAGAAACACCTGAAAACTGCTTTGAAACAATGTGCATTGTGAAAAGCGGCATACAAATAAATAGACAAAAATCCCACACCTCTTACAGAAAATGCTGACGTTAATGAGGAAATCTGACAGGGCAGTTAAGCTCTGGAGTATGTGAGTGTTTATTGATGAAGCAGTATTTCTCACCTCAGACGGTTTCTTCTGCTCATGGCGAACCCATGTGCTGCTGGTCCCAGTGTTTTTTGAAGACCGTGACCAGGTGGTCACGTGACCTGCAAGAGATTGAATACCAAATCAGAATTCTGCCATCATTTCCTCATCCTCACGTTCTTCCAAACCTCTATGACTTTTTTTATGGGCTTGAAACGGAAGCAAATGATTTCAGCACAATCTGGGGGGTGAACAAATTATAAACACAAATACACTTCGATAATCCTATGTAATTATCTAAAAGGTATCATTTGTAGATTTACTTGATTATCCAGACATAAATCAATGAGTTTCAAATATGATCATCTGGAACGTTTATATCCGTTTCCCTCTCAATCATCATCGTCATATTGCTCTGCATTGAACGCTTTGATCATTAAACTACGCGTTAAATATCCTCTTATCAAGACAGATTGGCAGATGCACAGCGACAGCTGATATTTATGTCATTTTATGTACAATAAGCAGTCTGCTATCCTGTTAGAGATCTCATTTCATCTTACATTTTGTCGTAATGTCATCGTTTTTCTCAATTGGAGTCTCTAAAAAAATTGCAGTTTTTTTTTTCTTTGAGTGGGATCTGCATGTTTTTACTTCTTTGTTAGAGTTGATCTTTATCTATCGAGATGTTATGCAGTGCTGAGAAGCTGAGTTTATCACTCACTGTCGGTGGTGTCAGAGTCGTTGCTGCTGGTGGAGTATTTCCTCCTCTTCATCTCACTCTCCATCTGTCAGCAAAGAAGGGATGAACAACTATCAGACTCTGAAAAGATGGCAGAAACGCATGCTGGAAGCTCAGTGTGAAAGTGTGCCTGTACAGGCCTGCTGTATTCAGAGTGTCACAGACGGGAGGAAACACTTCGCCGGCTGCTGGCAGATTTGTGTGGCCATAAAAACGGGGCTTTTCCCTTTTATGCTGGGCTCTTCCTGTAGCCTCTCAGCCCAATCTACAGTTTACAAGAGACTGCAAACAGCATTCGCCAATGCTGCCTTCACTCCACAGTGGGGTAATAATCTAACTGCAATATTCCTGATACAAACTGGAAATTCTAGTAAAATATCTCAGAAGTACACTGCTCATAAAAATAAAGCGAACACTTAAACAACACAACGTAACTGCAAGTCAATCACAATGTCACATGCCGTTGTGTGAATGGAACAGACAACAGGTGGAAATTATACGCAAGCAGCAAGGTTCTGCAGGTGGTGACCACAGACCACTTCTCAGCTCCCGTGCTTTCTGGCTGATGTTTTGGTCACTTTTGAATGCTGGCGGTGCTTTCACTCTAGTGCTAGCATGAGACAGAGAACATGCTTAGGTGTTGTAGGGAGGTCATGCAGGCATGTGGAGGACACACACACTACTGAGCGTCATTTTGACTTGTTTTAAGGAAAAGGAAAGGAAAGGATGTGGCCAGGTTTGGTTTCCCATACTAGGAATTTGTGCTCTGCGTTTAACTCCAAGTCCAAGTGCGCACACACACACACACACACTGTGAACACACACCCAGTGGGCAGCCATTGCTGTGGCGGCCGCGGAACGGTGCCTTTCTCAAGGGTCTCACCTCAGTCGTGGTATTGAAGGTGGAGAGAGCACTGGTTATTCACTCCCACCACCCACAATCCCTGCCGGACCTGGGACTCGAACCCACAATCTTTGGGTTACAAGTCCAACCCTCTATCCATTAGGCCACGACTGCCCATTACATTACATCAAAGTTTACTCTTAAATGCACTGATCTCATTATACATAATAAAGTTTATGGTTAAATTGTTAAACACAATGCCTCCATTCCTTATTTTTGTCACATCATTATAAGTGTTTGATTCCCACAATTGAGTATTGAGTCTGTATTTTATACACAGTACTGTACCACAATATACACAAAGAATATCGGATGATATATTGGTGACTTAATTTTTTTTATCAGCCCCAAAATACCCATATCGGTTGAGCTGTAAGATATATCCCCTGACTCCCCCTCCCTTTTACAAAACAATATCCAGGCCCTGTGTACTACTGAGAGAAAGAAAGCAGTGTGGGGCTGGCATTGGATGCACACAGCTCTATGTCACGAGCCAACGCTGTGCGAGCAAAGCTGGATGCGTCCGCAGAGAAAGTGCATGTGAACAGGAGAAAGAGAGAGACAGAATAGACTGCAGTCCCCCAGGGAGAGAGAGACATCTTCAGCTGTTCTCTCCTGCACACTACAGCCAATGCTGCTATTTTAGGAACACGTGAACAGGAGAAAGAGATGCTCGCAGACCAGAGGAGCACAGCCGTATCAAAACCAGACGTTACACCTGTTTACGTCCCATCACATGTGCTCGAGTGAGAGATTAGATACACTTAAAAAAATAAAAAAAATCTATCTTTTTCGCAAAAACACTATCATCAAATACACACAGAAACTCAATGTGATAAACTCTTCATGACAAACTGCCAAAATCAGTGAAGAAAAAATAAACTGACAGCAATATTCAACTTAGTTTTGTACAGTATGTGCTGCTTAAAATACCTAGCAGTAATTATTAACACATTATATCACAATATTTGGTTTGTTTCAATTTTAACAATAGACCTCTTTTGTGCAGCACTTTGCAACACAAGAAATTTACTTTTATGCATTTATTTTTTATGCATTTATCTAATTACTGCCTTTTTATATAAATTTGTATTCAATTATAACCAAAAAACTGAAACCCCCCCCCCCCAGAATTTCTGGCATTAAAAAATAGGGTCATGTTGCTGTTAAAATGTTAATAACCGTTACATTTCATGAATTTAATTAATCAGACATGCCTTTTGATTATCAAATCAAAATAAATTTTAAAAAATTAATGGAATGGGGGGAAAAAATATATTTGTTGGGATCCTAAAAGTGTACAAACATCTATGCCATACCAATGCAATTATTTCTGTATTTTCTTAATAAATTACAAATCTAGTATTCACTTTGCCATTATGGGGAATAGATTGCAGATGTGCAAAAAAATAAATAAATAAAAAGTAATTTAAAGTAGTTAAGCATAGATCAAATGTGACAAAAGGAAGGGGTCTAAATACCTCTGGAAGGCACAGTAAACAATGTTTCTGATTCTGCTTTATGAATAAGTAAACAATTGAATTAATCCCACGAAGGGCTATTGAAATCAAAGCATCATCTCTCTGGATGTAAACAGGTCTGTGAGATGGCCTAAACACTGAAAGCTATTGACAGTAAACATCAGGGCCACTTGCATCCCTCACAAACACTGCAGCAGCACTCAACGCTTGTGATGCACTGTGTTCTACTGACTGTGTGATGGGTGATGGGAACATCAGAGGCAGAGCTCCCACAGGCAGAGCTTCATTCATGAATAACCCCCTCATACGAGAAGCACACTGTGACCATGTGACTGCCTCGCCTCCTCCTCCACCAATCACACAGCAGATAACAAACACTTTCTATGGATGTAGCTGCTCCGCGAGATTCAATATTCTTAACTTGAGCACATTACAATTTGCATGGCAAAGAACCCAACATATTTAGTGCCAAACACAAATGCTTTTCTGTGCATCAAAACAGTCTAGTGGTGTAAACTTATACTGTGTATGCTTCAAATTCAGATAGAAATATATAAAACCTTCATTTTTACAATGGCCCTGCATTTTATGTATGTATGTTACTACAACTTTGTAGTGTAGTAAGATGTCAGTGCATTTGTTTTGTCTCAAGATACACACCCGTAATGTTTTTTTTTTCTAAAGCACATTTATTAAAAAAAAAACTACTTTAATGTCCTAATTGAACTATGGCCTAATCCTGGCTTAGTCTAAGCCCTGTCTGTGAAACCAGGTCTTTGAGCGTAAATTAATCTGTGGCAAATTCAATTGAAAGGGTAAGATTTGGAAAAGCACACACCCCTAAGGTCTAACAGTTAAACGCATATCAGAAAAACCTAAATCCAAGCCTGTAGAGTTCAGAGAGACTGGGAAAGAGTTCAGAAAAAAATCTGCTGCAAAGCAAGCAAGCTGAAGTATGTTTACTTGGGCATATTTACTTCAAGTCCCCCTGAGAATAAGTCCATGATTAAGTAACACATTTGCATGTTTGTGGTTCTCTGACATCGGGTAATGGTCACATGACATGCAGGCAAACAAAATCTCATTATTATTAGCTTTTCATTGACACAAACCTCAGTTTAGGAAAGCTTTACATTATGTAATGTGTAATGCGCTTCATGTTGTTAATAACAACAACTGGAATAGCGTATAATTTCTTTCCCTTTGTATTTTTATATCAACACGGTACAAAGTATTACCTTTAAATCAATTTGTTAAGTCAAAAGTATATAAAAGTAATCAACATATTACCTAAAATATGTAATGCGATGGATTACATTACTAACTACAACTTTAATCATGTAATTTGGATTTTGGATGGGATGAAGTGATCTACCCAGCACAAAAAAATATATACTATAGTAATTTATACTATATTGTTTTTGAACCGTACTATAGTGAAGTATGTGAATTAATTTGTGGTAAAAAGGTCAATTTCTGAAAACTGAAAGCTGAATAAATAAGCTTTCCATTGGTTTGTTATGATAGGGAAAATACTATAGTGAGTGTTTTTGAACCATACTGTAGTAAAGTACTTTATTTTTTTGTTGTTGTGGTAATCCTGTAATTGCTGTAACACAAACAAATTACTGTGCTAAGTTTTCTGCAACTAAAGGGTGTATTGTTACACTACAACACACTACAGTTCAGGCTACTGTAGCAAAAATCAAAGTATACTACAGGGCTTATCAGTTCACTATAGTTAGTATATACTACAATATATACAGTACTACAATGCACTGGTTTAAAAGCACTATAGTATTTTTCATATGAGGATGCTAATGTGTGGTCTACCGCATTCGAGAGAACTGCGTGACATTTGATGTCAACTAGATCACTAGATCAGTAAACGCAGTTCCGCCGATTAACACGTCACGCCGTACTCAGAGAAACATGCTTTCCCGCCCCTCGAGCGCAGCCACGCCTCCTCTGCGTGACGTCAAGCCCCAGTGTGCCGTGAGCAGCAGCAGACTGTAGGGGGCGTGGCAGATGACCCGCAGGGTGTTTGTGAATCTGAAGCATGCTAGGCCATTCAGTGCTCATAACTTAGCATGTCACTAATCCAAACCACTGATTCGAGTTTAAACAAGCGATCCGTGCTCGGCTGCACTTTCAAAATAACTTTACTGGCGTCACCAGTCGCGGAGTAAAAGCTACTAGTTAGTCGCACAGAAGAGTTTATCCATAATGACAGACAGGTTTGCAATCGCACCCGTCTCTGTAGAACTTGCCAGAATTCAGCCGAACTTGAGAGCATTACGCTCATCTGGAGATCAAACACCCATTCTGAGAAGATGCCACCCGTTCTTTACCTTATTTGCGGTTTGCACAGGAGGGATGTCCTCAACGCAGAAATCAGGGGATCATCTGAGGCCAGGCACATGTAGATGAATTTCCCCTCCACAGCCAGAAATAAAAGTTACTGTCGGCGGATTGAATCCACGTCCGACGCCGTTATCCGTCGACTTCGCGTTTGTACACTTATTAGGGCAACGCTCGTCGGTTCGTCATCCCCAAAATTGTTTTTGAGGAAAGCGTTCCCTCAGAATCCCGCAAAGTGAAGCGCACTAACGTGACAAGCCGCTCGCGACAGGCGTTTAAAATTCGTTTCTGTCAGGTGTGGCGTCCCAAGATCTGTATTTTGATACAGGTCCGGCTGAGGCTAAAGCAACATAAGCTCACACTTATAACTCTTTTGGCGCCATATTAATGACGTACCAAAAATTTCCGTTAGCAGCGAGCGAAGAAAACCCCGCTATTGCTCGGAAGCGTCACGCGCGGCGGAGAAAAACGCGGCGGGAGCGCTTTGCGTTACCTGTCAAGTTTGAGAATGTCCATCAAGAAGCGACATGAAGAAGAAAGTCAGCGGCTTCTCTCCTCAAATGAGTGAACGGGGCGGTTCGCAGAAATAATCGACCATTTTACAGTGAATCCGATGGGGGGAGCCACGGACAAACACGAAGGAGGAAATGCTGTTTGACACAACAAATATGACATCTTCTGTTGCACCTTTTCTTCCTTCTCGACCGAGCCGCTTGTGCTTGGGGGTCGACACCTGACGCTTAATGTTTAGAAGACAAACACGTGTAAAGTTTCTCGTGAGGGAACATTATGCAAAGTCACGTGTGACTCAGACAAAACAAGAACTAACTGAAGGGAAAACATCATCCAGAGCCTTGAGTGACGCACAAAAGCATCAATGATAAACATCACTTGTAGCAAATTGTGCGTCGAATTTTCTTATATGCCAAAAAATCATTAGGATATTAAGATCTTGTTCCGTGAAGATATTTTGTAGAAAACCTAATATCTGATTACTAATATGCGTTTTTTGCGCCCTCAGATTTTTATCCTACTAGAGTAAATTATTGTATAGTATTTTTGAACATACTGTAGTAAAGTGTATTATAGTGTATATATATAAGAATAGTTACGTCATAATATTACCTTTTCCAAAGAACTGGTGAAGTAACGCATTGCTTTTTAATTTTTAAAAAATATAACGTTTATTTAGTTTTTGTTATTATTTATTCAGAATATGATGCAAACCTGCAATAATTAAATTACACAAATGTATCCCATTTTATTAACAAATGTCTTTGCTGCTGACCTTTAATGATCCAGTTACAAGCAAAAATGACAAAAACTAACTTGTGCTTTTTTTTATTGCTGAAGAGTATTGAACTTTCTCCTGTATTCTTCAGATGTGAATTTACTTTTTCTTCAGCCTGAGGTTTATTCGTGACACGCGTGTGAACGAGCTTTTACATTTGCTCTAAATAAAACTTATATTATATAACCTATATTAAAAACAAACACTCAAGCTCTGCCCATATTTAAAAAGTAACTTTTCATAAGAAGTAACTAAATAACGTAATTAGTTATTGTAATGCATTACTAGTAACTTTCCCCAACACTGTTACTACACTTTATTAATGAATGCTGTAATATTAACTATATTGATAAACTGTAATTAATACTGTAGCATACTTTAGTTCGTAATACAGTAACCTGTGGTTTGTTGTAGCACCCTAAAGTTGAAAACAGAAAACTTACCAATTTTTGTATTACTCTAGTTATAGGTCTATAAATCTCAATTTGGAGAAACTGACCTTTATGGCTGGTTTTGTCTTCAGGGGTCACAAATGCCAGATATCAATATATTCAAGTGGCATTTATTACCCTTTTGGAGTGTGATAAAACAACAGATCTAGTCAGTGTTGTGATTATCTGTGGCTCTTCTGACAACTAGCTTCACACAGCTACTGAAAAACCACTGAAACACCAGCCGAGTCAGTGCTGAGAAAAGGTGTTGCACGCACCGCTATGCATGCAAATGATTTTTGAGAATGCTAAGGAAGAGATTGGAGTCTTGAACTGGAAAATATTTATATTTGTGATATTCATATTAATATAATAAGCAATGGTTTAGAATTTTTTTTTTTTACATTAAAACATCATATTAAATGTGTGTGCGCACACAAATAATTGCTTTTTTTTATTTTTGAAAAAAGTCTTCTGCTAGCCAAGGCTGCAAAAAAAAAAAAAAAAAACACAGCATATATTGTGATATATTTTTACATTCCAAAACAGCTATCTCATACTTGAATATATAGAAAATCATAATTTATTTATCTGATCAAAGCATCATTACTCCAGTTTTCAGTGTCACATGATCCTTCAGAAATCATTCTAATATGCTTATTTGCTGCTCAGTGACATAAGGTGATAATTTCTGATATTTTTAATAGCAATCACGCCTAAGCAAGCTGTTTAAGTAATATATAGTAGGTCATTATCCAGCACACGTGTTTAACTTCTACTCCTTAAACAGGAAGGGCCATATATTGTCATGTTAAGAATGTGGTTAGAAGTAAATCTGAGTTATTGGTTGCATCTCTACACGCAGCATGAAGACCTGCCTCTTGTTGTTTCGAAGCGTTTGAAGTTTGTAGCAGTCAGAACCGCTTCCTCGACTGTAATGATATGACTCATATTAGACTATAATGGATGTTGTAAATAATCTTTCTCTTGAGGACCACAATCTTGCAGCTGAAGCACATTTGTGTTCCAAATTATAGTGTTGGCCTGACCCAGCAGACAACTCATCAGATTTTCCCCCAAGTCATATAAAACATGCCATTATTTTTTCACAGCAATCTGTTTTATCACGAAAAGGGGGCAAAGGAAGGTAAAACTATCACACAATGCATACAAAGTAACATGAATACATATCGGATTTTTATATTAAACATTTAGAGGCCTTGTCAAGGAAGGTTCTATATCTATATATCTTCTTTATGAATCAATCACAGCTCAGCTCATATATTTTTGTTTAACTCAAGAAACCTATTAATTCAACAAAATTTTGTCGTTGACAACCATTAGTTGTGTCTTACTTTATTTACAGGCTGATTATTAAACAAATACTATTGTAGAACTAGTTTTATTTCATTTACTTTATAATCTACTATTTATTTATTCTTCATTATTTAGTATTCCAACTATATTACATATTCGATTTGCTATTATTCATCTATTGTTATGGTATTATACATATAAGCATTGCTATTATAAATATATCACTTGTGTTATTGTACTGTTGTACTACATTTTTTATATTATTTAGGGCACTTTACTAGAAGGGTATATATGATAGCATCATTAATTTTATTAAAGAAACGAAATTAAGTAAAATAAAGTTTATTTGTTTGTATTTTTATTCTATTTATTTTCTCATTTTCCCCAACTATCGCCTCATGTCATGTGTTCTGTTCCAATTCCGTCCAGGCGGGGGCGGCAATGCGCCTGTAGGTTGTTTTGAAACCGCCAATAAACACCAAAGAAGAAGAAGAGCTGCGGAAGTAGAAGACGTGACGTGAGAACTCTGTGAGAACAGTGAGATAGAGATGGCATGCATCCCGCAAACAAATCTACAACAGGAGAAGGATGAAGTCGAGACGTATCGCAGCATTTCCGAAAGCAAGAAACACTGGGAGAGCAGAAGGGACTTTATATTCAGAAACCTGGAGGATTACGAAGAGCCTCACATGGATCAGCTGCTCTCGCTGTCGATGGTTTGGGCGAACCACGTGTTCCTGGGGTGCAGGTCAGAATAAAAGCACTGACCGCCGCGCATATTCATTACATCAGAAACGATTAGAATAGGTTTTAAACGCACTGCGAAAACAATTACAGAAATATGCTTTAATTGATGAACTGCATCAGTGCAGACCAAGCAGGATAAATATATAGTTAGTTAAAGAAATCCCTCTCAGTATTAAAGAATGGCAGCACAGCTATAAAATTACAAATAATTGAAATAATGTTTAACAATATTACAGGATTTTTAATCTAACAAATGCAGCCTTGATGAAACAGCTTTAAACACCATTAAATATCTCGTCGACCCCAAATCTTTGAACGATAACGTCAGTGTAACATACACACATATACATCACAGTAATAAATTACATTATACTACGCATTTACATAGAAAACACTTATTTGGAATTGTGATATTTTACTGTGTTTACTGTACAAATGTCTCGCTGAGAAGAGACTACAAAAACATTCAAAATTGTACTTGCATTTTATGCACTAAATATTCCTATGACTATCATCTTTTTTGTTGTTGTTGAATTTTTAAGCAACTAACCTCTTGAATAAAGGTTCAAGTTTTTTTTAACTATACTACTTTATTATTACTACTATACATGTTTAAACAGGGAACAAGGCTGCCCGAAGTGCTGCACAAATACAGTAAAGGGAGAGATGTTTGTGTGTGACTGCTGTTGATTGATGTCTGGTTTGCAGGTATAACCCAGCGCTGCTGGAGAAAGTGAATAAGATGGCCGAGGGGATCGTGGTGGAGGACGCTCCTGTTTTTAAGACCAGAGATGAACTGATGAAACAACAGAAGGTAAACCGTCCTGCTGTCCTTCACTCAAGAAGCACTCTAATGTTTTCAGAGTTGCAAGTTAATGTCTCCCAATTCAGCAAAACATGAATATGCTTTTATCCTTGCTTTCTTTAACTCATAGTGGAAACAGGCTTCTGGGATTATTTATTGGCAAATATAAATGTGCATTGGTTCATCATTCAAAGTGATTGAGAGTTCAGAAAAACAAGTAAAAGGCCAATCATAATTTTTAAGGTTAAAAAGCACCCAAAAATGATAATGTGATGTTTATCTGCTGACCCTCAAGGCGTCCAAGATGATGTAGGTGACTTTGTTTCTTTGGTAGAACACAAACTCAAACTGTTGCAGTCTGTCAGAGATATAGAAGTCAACGGGTACCAAACACAGAGTATTAAAAAAACAGAGGAACGCAAATGAAGCCCTACGGCTCGTGACGGTACATTAAAGTGTTCAGACACAAAGCAATCTCGTTCACACGAGTCAACATACTCTTAATGCTTTGATGTATCGTCACAAGCCGTAGGGTTTCTTCTATATATGTTTTTTTTACTCTCAGAGCTTTGGTGCCTATTGACTTCTACATGTCTGACAGACAGTTTTTATTTGTGTTTTACTGAAGAAACAGTCACCTACATCTCTGGTGCCCTGTGGGTCCGCAGATAAACATCGCTCTATCATCTTTGGGTGAACTATCCCTCTAAGATTCTTTACAAGCAAGTTCACTACTGATCTGCTGTCTCAGATGAAAATATCTTGCTCTGACATATCTTAAAACATGGCAGTGTCATTGTTCTGTGTTCAGATGCACACCTGTAAAATGTCTGGGACTAGCTTAAGCCTTGTCTGTGAAACTGGGGGATAATTTAACTAATGCCTAGTCCTGGCTTAAGCTAAGCCATGTTTGTGAAACCGGGCCTTAATGTGTTCAGTTTGCATCTCAAGTGAACGCTTGTCGATTAAAGGATGTTTTAGATATTTCTATTGGAAAACAAAATACAGAGAATAATGCACATTTTTTAAATGCATGCAACATTTAATGTGGGAGGGGCGAGTTATGAGGTATTAAGAATTATGATGCATAAAACATAATTAAATATAACCACAAATAATCTGTTGTGTGTTTTCTGCAGAGGTGATGCCTGCACGACTCGTCATGCTTTTACAGCTTCACTATTCCCCCCACCTGACGAGGATCGTTTCCACACCAGCTAGCTTGTTTTATCTCTCACTTTGTTTTGTTTTTTTAGTATCAAGTTTGAGTAATCAGCTTCAATAAAACGAAGGCTTCCTCTTCACTCCAAGTCTGAAAAATGTTTTATTTTTCTTTTATACAGCATATTAGAAGTATAAATGTCTTTATGATAAATTCACAAAAACTAAAACATCCCTCCGAACACCGTCATCCAAGCAGTACTGGCGTGTTCTCTCAAAACCCGTCTCTGCAAGTCAGACGCAGTTTAGAAGAACGTGCCCTGGTTTTATTAAACACGCAAGCATCGTCAAATACAGATACAAAAACGGACTCCCACAGTCAATCTTCAGGTGCATCGAAAGGCAAAACGGGCATGTCATCGGGTTTCAAATATATTAATGATGGTTTACTGAAGAACTCATATTTAGGGATTGCACTCGGACAACATCTTTGCCGATAATTTGCATTCAACTGCATCAATCTGACGACGGTATGATTCGAATCTTGTTAGCAATAACTTACCATGCAGTTAAAAAGAAATAAATAAGCACACAAATGTTGTCGATTTTTTTTTTGCAATAAATCCTATGAATGGTTGTGTGTTGTAGTCTGAGACGGTGGCGTTATGAGTCGACCCAGCTCTGCTCCACGATGGCCGACACTCTCTTCTCGTATTCACGCTTGTTCTCCTGATAGAGCTGAGCCGCTTGACTGTTGGCTGGGCTGTTGGGATTGGGCTCGTCTAATAGAGACTGAAAACAAACACAACAATAATACATGGAGCTCATATTTCACCCACAAATCAGAAGGCTCAGTGTTAACTTGTGTTTGAACGCATTTATAACAATTAAACAATTTCCTGCTTTCACTGACAGAGATCTTTTTATCATCTAGTTTTGAAAAAAAAAAAAAGCCAAAATGTTTTTTCTTACAAGAAAAAAAATTAGTTATTTTTTGTCATATCAATTAATTGCTTTGAAATGTTTCAAACAGATTAAAGCCCAAAATAATAAAAAAAAAAACAATCTGTAAAATCTTACAATAAATTCTCATTAGTAAAGTTGCATTGACTAACATAAACAATAAGAAATTGTTATTTTTAAGTTAAAGTTACTTTACAGGTGTCATTTGTTAACATTAATATATTAACTAACATGAACAATGTGTTTATTACACTATTTATTAATGTTAGTTAATGAAAGTGTTAGTTCAATTCAAATTAACTAAGATGAATAAAAGTATTCCTCATTCTTAGTTAATCAATGTTAACTAATGAACCTTATCGTAAAGTGTTACCAAAATGAAAACTTTGTTATTATACTGTCCAGCTTTTCATGCATATGAAGTTAGTATAATTTTGACAGAAATTTGCCAAAATCTTGTGTAATATAATTATTGCATTTGTTAAAATGTTTGTCTTGTTTACTTTTGCCATGAAAATAGCCTAAGATACTGACATGGCATTAAATAAATATATACTACTACTACTACTACTTGTTAGTTGTAGTAATAATAGTTACTAATGTGTTATTAAACATTAGCTGAGATTAATAAATGCTTTAGAAGTAGTTTTCATTTTCACTAAATCAATAAATGATTTATGGGAAAATATTCATAAAATACATTCAAATAAATAATTATTCCCTGTATTTTGTAAAAGCACTTGTAAATAGAGGTGTGAGAAGAAGCACCTGGATGGATGTCAGAATGGAGGAGACGTCATACGTGGGACTCCAGCGATTCTGAAGAATGTCTAAACATATACTGCCATCTGCATAGACTGACAAACACAACATCATCCGTCAGAAACACTCCAGAACATTACTCCACAACACGCTGTCGGCCGCTCACCGTTCGGGTGAAACATTTTGGAGATGAAGCGAACCGTAGGAGGCTTGTTAGGATATTCTTCTGAAAATTCAATAACCAGCTTGAATGTTCCTGTGGAGAGAGAGAGAGAGACTTCAGATGAACGCTCATGACATCCACACGGCCTTCAGACACATCAGAAAAACAGGGACTAGGACTACAACAACTAATTCTGAGCCTTTAGAAATAATCATGTGATCTTCTATCATGTAGAGTTAAGGATATTAACTGCTAAATGTTATTAAGATATTTTTATGCAACTGAACATAATTATATTGTAATATTTTACAGCATTTATTAATCTTAGTTCATGTTAATTTCAGTACTCATGCAGTATATCGTGCAAAAATCATAAGTTGTGTTTGTTAACATTAGTTAACGCACTGTGAACGAACATGAATACACAATGAACAACTGTATTTTTATCAGCTAATGTTAACCAAGATTAATAAATGTATTGTTCGCTCTTGTTAATTAATACATTAACTAGTTGTGTTATAACGGATTCAAAAAGATATATACCAGTAAAACTGTTTCCAACACTGACCACAAATCATCATACTAGCATGATTTCTGAAGGATCACATGACACTGAAGACTGGAGTAATGATGCTGAAAATACAGCTTTGATCACAGAAATAATTATATTTTAAATTATATTACAATAGAAAACTTAAAATATTTTTTGTTTATATATTGAATAATGCTGAATTAATTTATGACCTATTAGTTTTTTTATTAATCATTAATAATGGATTTTTTTTGTACAAACTAATCAAAAAAATAATGATCATGCTTTATTTAAAGGACAAATCCTTACTATTAAATAAAAATATCTACAACTTTGGCCTTAATAAGATCTTCATTTGCTGTTTATTAGTGCTTTCAAACGACTAATTATCTAAAATAAAAGTTTTTGTTTACATCGTGTGTGTTTTTGTGTATATTTATTATCTGTATGTATATGTATCTGTATGTGTACGTGTACGTGTGAATATATATATATATATATATATATACACAGACTAGAGCCCGACCGATACAGGGTTTTTAAGGCCGATACCGATACGAATCCGACATGCCGATATATCGGCCGATATTTATTTATTAATTTTTTTACTTTTCAGAAACGTGCAGCAAAACATTAACAGAGTTGCGTTTTCAGCGTCAAGACCTACTGGAATCCGCTCCTTAAGGAAGGGGCTATGTCACGCCCAGCTGGAGCGGCCAGCTAAAGACTGTGGTTGGCACTCGAGCTTTCTATGTACTCTGTGTTTTGTGTATGTTTTCATTCCCGGACTCCATTCCCCAGCATGCACTTCTCCTCACAGCTGGTGCTAGTTTGGTTCAATCATTCAATCAGTACCACCTGTATATATACCAGTCTGTTTGATTGTCTGTCACAGCCCATTCATTCATGTCAACCTGTGAGTTTTTCCCACCCATATTTCTAGTTTCTGTTTGGATTTATCGCTGTCGACTTCTGCTTTCCCCGGATTACGCCTTTGTCTCGTATTTATTGTTGCCAACTATTGCACAGACTGTACTAACTCTCTTGCCTCGCCTCTGATGCTCACTATTGCCGGTAACGACCCTGAATGCCTGTCTGACTCTGCTCTGTGTTTTCTAATAAACAGTTTGCATATGAACTCGAACGTCTCCTCGCTCCCTGTTCGTGACAAGTGTGTTAGTGTTTGTTTTTTAAATTATTAATAATTAATCCTTTATTAACAGCAATACAACACCAATACATATTTGCAGTAGAATATAAAAATCAGTGATGTTATGTGTGTTTATGTTCAAGTTAGTTTGGTTCATTTGCCGCCCTGTTACCATAATGGAGAAAGGTGTCTAGGGGAGGGAGGTGTTGATAAGAAGTGATCTAGTCTAGGGAGTGCAACCGTTTCAACATGAAGCACATTGAATTCCTGACAAGAATCATCGCGGCCATTCGCCTGCACGACTTTGGTTGATTTAGCAGGTTGCAGTATGTATGGCGTTACATGAGTGTTGGGCTTGTAGGGAGGGTGTAGAGTGCTCTATGGTGGACAAACTATGCAATGCAATACTCATAGCATGATTAAAGGTTTTTTTTTGTCCGTTCTTATTTTAATTTTGAAATATTCATTTATCGGCCAAAATGAACGCCGATACCGATATATCGGAAAATGCTTAATATAGACCGATAATATCGGCATTCCGATATATCGGTCGGGCTCTAATTTCAACTCATTTTGACTAATAGCTGATGCCGACACAATATATATTTCTCAAGATATACCACCCCCAGTGATGATGTCTGTTTTGGAGAACCGGAGGACTACTATTTCAACCGATCCATCGGCCATTTAAGTGACTCCAAAATCTGTGTTTTGCTTTAGTTCAACTACATATACACACATGACATATATGTACTTGATGCCTGCAATTCATTCTCCACCTCTAATTACTGCCTCTTGCTCAAGAACAATGTTAATGTATCTGCATATTTTCTATACAGGTCTATATAGAGTAAATATCGCACAAATCTGTTCATAAATCTTCTGTTCCAGATTCAAACACATTATTAAGTCTGTTTTGTATGTATACATACAAAGGAGCTGTCTTGTACTAAAAAATTCCTTGTTTGATTGTGAATCAAATATACGTGTTTCACACCCAGCCCTAAGAGATCGTGCTGCTGGCTCGGCCGTACCTTCTCGAACTCCTCATACGCCACATGCATGAGCTTGCGGGTGCCCAGCACTTTGAGCAGCTGGGAGCTCAGGTCTCTGGAGATGGCCTCCACCAGACGCAGCGCACGCTGGATGGGGTACTTGGTGTTTCTGATCTTGCGAAGGTGAGTGAAAATGGCCACCAGCGCCTGGCGGATCTTGTCCAGCTCGGTGGCTGACAGCAGATCGTTGAGAGGGAAGTCCTTCATCAGAGGGTTGTAATCGTTCACCGTCTCCACAGCCTGCTTCAAACCTGAGAGAAACGCAGCAGAGCGCTCACACCTGTGCTGCTAGCAGCAAAGACTAGCGTCGGGAGATGACTTGCAGAAGCTCACCTGTGTCTGTGTCGAAGCTGACCGTGGCGTGGAAGCGTTTGCCGTGTTTAAGGATGTCCAGCGTCAGCAGCACCTCTGGACTCTCTCTCTTCTCCTGGATACGGTTCAGGGCTCGCTCCAGGTTCAGCCAGAAGCTGATCTCCTGCAGAGCTGTCCCAGACGCCGGGTCTCGGTCCAGTTTAGTCACCTGAAAGAGACAAATACAAACAAACTGTAATCCTGATCGACTGTAGGCCTGCTTGAGATAAGTAAACACTGCAGATGACCTTGACACTGGCTCAGAAATCTGATTTTTAAGTTACTTGAATCAGGTTGTAGTTACATTTTCAATCTGGCTAGTCGAATACCGAGATTTAAATTTGTTGCCGTAACACCTAGCTCTATGTAATAATGCAGTTCATCTGAAGGACAGCGAGTCTCAAACCTTCTGAATCTCCCGGATCCAGCGGTTGACTCCAGACTGCAGTTGGTTCAGGAAGCTCGGGTCCTCCACTTTATCCCCGAAGTCTGTGACTTTGGGCTTCTCTCCGCGCTCATAGAACTGCTTGGCCACGTTGGTGATGATGGGGTGTATAAGCAGGCTGATCTCGGGGATCTCAATGTTCTGCTGCAGGTGCAGTAAACCCATCTCCAGCTCCGCGATCTTCTTCTCCACCGATGGTGCCATTTTATCCCCGTCCCTGCAGAGACACACAGAAACAGTGCTCAGGCTCTCTCCCTCGTGTGAGGACGAGACGTGTCTCTCTGAAGATCAGAGCGGACCTTACCTGTCGGCTTTGCCAGACTCTCTGATGTAGGACTTGAAGTACGGAGACACGGCATTGCTGATGAAGGAGTGCAGCGTCTCGTACGGAGAATCTTCACTCAGAGTCAGAACTCGCACCTGAGTCGAGATGGGTTTATCTGCATCGATCACTCCAGTCCGCTTGATTAGGGCCAGGCTGAAAGATCACAACTCATCAGAACACCTCACACAAAACAATTATAACACTAGTATCTTCCAGAGATGGGGACAAGTCACATATGGTCAAGTACAAGCAAGTCTCAAGTCTTTACCATCAAGTCTCGAGTCAAGTC
>JAUCMU010000046.1:15168253-15189769 GCA_032275025.1 Enteromius treurensis | reverse complement strand
TATATATATATATATTTTTTTTTTTTTTTGACTATGACTTTTTCTTCAATAAATCCCTAATTTTCAGCTAGTTAGTGCAATAGTTGTTAAGTTTAAATTTTGATTAGGATTAGGGATGTAGAATGAGGCATTATTGTAAGGCCATACCTAACTTTATTTAAAACACATAAAAAATGTCATTGCTTAAAATTAGTATTAGCTGAGGGGCGGAAAAAACTTAGTTGGCCTGGGATAAAGTTTTTTATTTTAGGATATGGTAAAGACATCAGGTCAACATAGATGCATCTATTGTAATTAATCTGATTAATTTCTAACAGTAATTAGAGTTTAGATATGAATTTAGAGCAAGCACGGTTAATTTAAATGCAAGTACGTAGTTAAGGACGCTTAATATAACGCTAAACCAGGTCCATTTTATATCTATATGTGTATATATATATATATATATATATATATATATATATATAAAGAGTTACAGAGATATGCTCAGATATTTAATGATTTCACTGTGATGCTATTCCTGGTTGATTAGCAAGAGCTGTATTTCCAGACCTACACAACATTTGTGGCCTAAACACGCGTGTCTATTATCTCTACAGACGCTGTCGACCCTGGTAAAGAAGTACTGTGGTACTGTACTATGGTACTGTGGTAAAAACCATCGCGCCTGAACTCTTGTTCTGCTAGGCCTAGCGGCTAACGCTGCTAAAGGCTAGTCCGAAGTATAAACACAGCGGGCCTGAGGCCTCACACCGACACAAAACACTCGTCTGAACACACATACCTCTTGAAGTCTCTCATCAGCCGCCGTCTCGCCGGAGTAGACATGCTTTAACAACGGCTTACTGTCATAAAACGAGAAGAAGAGCGTCAGATTCAGGAGGATAGGTGCGCTGCGCCGGTGACGTCACCCGTGACGCCATTGACCTGGCAACAGCCGCAGAGGCAAACTATTTTCTCATCCATCTTTTCATTGTTTATATACAAAAATACTTTGGACTGATATTAAGATTACTCAATAAATGAAGCATCAATTGTTTTACAGCTGCGTGGTTCTGATATATCAATATACTTTAGTGATTATGGTAGTGTTAAAAATAAGACACACTTGCAATTATTAATATACACGGGAAAGTTTCATATTCCTAAAATTAACATCAAACCAAAATTCATACCAAGCACTCCCCGGTTTCCTAGTCCTGTCCTGTGTATTATTGATAAAGTTTGTCTCTCAGGACTCTTCTTGTGTTTTTCCTCCACTTTTTGTGTTTGCTGATGTCTGACCCTGCCTTTATGACCATGTTCTCCAATAAAGTTCTCAATTTTCTCACTACACTTCTTTTTAACTAATAAACAATTCCACAGATTTTTAAAACAATGATTGTTTGCATTCCTCGTCTTATTAATGTTTCCATTTTTTGTATTTTATAATATTGTATAAACATTTTATATATTTTGTATAAACTATATATATATATATATATGTATATATATATATATATATATATATATATTGTTTATTTATCCTTTTTTAACTTGTTGCCGTCTTTATGTGTGTTTTTCTCTCGTTTCTTTTGCTCGTCTATGTTCACCTGAAGGTGTTGGTACCCCTAGGCCAACGCTGTGCAATTATTTTAGTCATATTCATCTCTTTGTTTAGCTAGTAGGCCTATAATTAAAAAAAAGTTTTATATTCTGAATATAATATTATATTAAAAATATTTCAGCAATTCAAGTAATGTGGTTTAGTTTGCTCTCCTCTATATATTAATATATTTCCATCTTTCATTCAATTAATAATTCTAATTAATTTAATATGACTTTTTAATAAAAAACTATTTTTAAGTATGTATTTGATTTATTTTATTGATTTGTTATGTTATGTTGTCCCTCTTTTGTGTCCTTTTGTTTGTTTGTTTTTGTTACACAGGATATTTTCTGTTGATGCTCTGTAATGTTCTCCTGATGGTGATTGTACAGTATCATCCCTGTTTCTTGAAATATTAAACAAAGTCTCTTTCAGTGCTACATTTTTTTTTAATCTTTAAAAAAAGTTACTTATTCCTTGAGGCAAACTCAATGAAATCATGAACTCATCTTCACCACATCTGCAAAACTTTTTTTTTCTCCATCGTTTTTCAAAACACACAAAACTCCTCTGTTGTGAGTGCTTTGGAAACACTGGCATTTAAAATGCACTCATTTACTGATTACACCAAGTGTGCATGTGAGAAAATACTGATCTGTTTCCTGTGAAATCAGATAAACTTTTTCTTTACAAATATCGAGGGTATATATCAAGATCTTTTAATATGGCTAATTTTCTTTACACAGAAAACCCCAAAACACACAAAACGTAAAATATAAGACATCTCTGGCAAAAGAAAAAGTAGTGTTGTTGCAACATACTGTAACTCTTCACACAAGCAAAAAATTATTATGCATATCAACTACAAACAGACATAAAAAATGACATAAAATACTTCTGTTCTCTTGCTTGTTCGGTGTGTGGCAAAGTGCACATTTGTTGTATAGGCTAGTATCATGTGCACAAATACTATATATGTTTACATATTCCTACACATTTACACTATAAATAGCAATCTTCGATATTTAGCCTTTTAAAAGATCGGTACTCTAATATTACATCAGAAGAGTTAAATTGTGTGCAGATGTCATTTTCTAAAAAGAAACAGGCTAAACTTTGTTTCATGTTGTGCATAATAAAAAGGGTGAAAATCCAATTGTGCAAGCTTTTGAAAAATGTGCTGCAAACATACAGTGTTTTGTAGGTGGTGAATTATGAATCACAAAAGATTTCATGCGCTTTATTTCTGTGATTTACTGAATGTTTTACTGGTCACTGAATGTATTTATAGATTATGTTTGACCAACTGTGTGACGAGTTGACCGATGTTTTGAAATGGGAAAAATAATTAAATACATTTTTAATTAAATGGATATAGCAAGCAACGCAGGAGTGAATGTGCACGTACAAATCATTCATAACAAGCAGGTCCAAAAATTGTACAAGTTTCCTTACTTGACCAATTATGAATGTCATATGTATCAAGAATTTTAAATAGAAAATGATGATTCAGCTGCATTATTATAAAATAATAGGCCAGTTTATCCCAAATTTGTTACATAAATATTAATTTAACCGCTGACGTATTAGTGAGATCCTATTGCACTAAAGGAAAACGCCCAAAGACGTTAGATGTGAACCAATCGGAAAGCTACCACTGTTCCAGACGGCCAATCAAAGCGGAGCAGCAGCTGTGAGCGTCCAATCAGCGTCGCGCCGGCTCTCGATGTCTGATGTGAGGAAGGCTGAGGTGAAAACAACCGTGGCTCAGGGTGGGACTCTGTAGGCCGACGGCGTCTCATTTCCTCACAAGATCCCCTTAATTAATTATTTTAGGATCCCTGGCCACATGTAATGGTAATCTTAAAGTAATCTTTCGATAAAAGGCGGATATTCGTGGAAAGCCGGACGAACTTGCAGCAGAAATCAGTGTAAAAAAACCGAGTAAAAAAAGACATGGACGAAAAGGCGTTTTCGAAAGAGCTCGATCAATGGATTGAACAGCTCAACGAATGCAAACAACTCTCAGAAGGCCAAGTCAAGACTCTCTGTGAGAAGGTATGTATGTGCAAAGCAGCATCAACGTCGACTTTTAGGCTTTATTTCATTTTTCCGCGTTAGCCGCTGACTTACAAGATGGCGGAGTTTTAAACGGACCCTACACTCGCAAGAAACTACGATTGTTCCTTATTCAGGGACAAAACTCAACACAAGTCGACTAGTCTTCCGTTAATCGTCTATTAAGTCACTTGTGGCGAATACAGAGCTGATTTGGGCGGTTTATGAATTACGGTAACGTTAGCCTGGAAGCTACAGTAGCGTTAACGCAACGTTACTAAGTCAATCGATCTACGGGGAGCCGCAGTAAACCGCGTGCTGTTATGAAGATACGTTACTCCGTTTTCTGTACAAGATGTTTAATGTTATCGAGATTTTCTACATGTGTAGCCTTTATTTATAAACTCGACGCCGCTTCCTCGTCGCTCACGCGCTCTTAAAATGGCGCCCGTGGACTGAGACTCGTATGATGACAGGGGCGCGCACATCTAACCATTATCCAGCGCTCTTTGGGCTCTTGTAACAAACTTAATTTGCCCAAAAGTGTGCATGTAGGTGTAAGCCAAGAGTGCGAAGGGTTTGGTTGCACTTAAGGGGTCCGCTGGAAGATTTAGCCGTGTTGGTCCCTGTTGCTGCTGCGGATTTTGTTAGTTGTGCTCGGTTTGCTTGGAGAAAAAAACCCACACTTAGTTTGTACACTGAAAATACACCCTAGGTGCACTAATAATGTAGCGAACAGTTAATCTCTCAATCGGTTATTATCAGGGGGATTCATAAACTTAATTTCATAATTAAAAATAAGCATTGTAGAATCCTTGAAAGAGTAAATCTGAATTATGTTGATTCTTACAATCTGTGAAATGTGTGTTTTTTTTTTTTAATTAGTTTGGGTTTATTTATGTATGCAACGTTGCCCTTCATTGATTTGTAACAGCACTGTTTGACTATTGATATTTCTGAAGCAGTTTTCTCAATTATTGGACATGTCCTCTTTTTTTTTTTTCTCCATCCTACACCTATTCTTGGTTTTTGTATGTGAATGCCTGTTTTGTGGATTGTTTTTATTTTCTAGGTTGTAAATGCGTAGCATAACTCTTACTCTGAACCTTTCAGTTATGTTTATTAATTTTGCAATGCTTCATGCAAAGTGACTTACAAGTGCGGACTATAGAAGTAATCAAATTCAACAAAAGAGCAATGAAATGCAAGTGCTGTAACAAGTCTAATGTGCGCTAATGAATCAAGCAAATAAGGAACGCTAGTGTTAGAGAGGGTCTGACAATGCCAGTCTCGGAGAGCCTTTTTAGTATAATAAATAAATAGAAAACAAGTCATTGGGATAAAAATAGAAGCCTTTTCTTGCTCAGGTCGTTCCAACAGGCATTCAGATAAAAGACAGTGAGACAGATTTTGTGCTTCTTGGGACGGCCCTACAATGTGCAGATGGCTTGCAGATAGGGCTAGGTGCTGAAATATCATCCAACGATCACAATTCTCTGTCATGTTGGTTTTACTGGTTTGCAAGTTGTTTGAGCGGCACAGCCAAGTTAATTCCCCTGTTTTAAAACAGCTTTTTTTCAGTCAAAAGTAGTGCTGGATTTTTCTTTGTTTTAACTTTAAGCCATTCCTGTAAGCTGCAGTTTATCACTGGCTGTGCGTCACTCGAGAAATCAAGCATGTATAGACGAGGCTGAGCCCAGCTACTTTCTGACACTTTCCAGTCCACCTTAAATAATGTGTTCTTAACATGTTGGTGTGTACAGAGTTCAGTGTGACGCCTAGGCTTCGTGTACAGTTGTTCAGGTCATTGCATTCAAAATCCAGTTGGCTCAAAACTCCAGAATTTACTGTGTTTTTTTGTTTGTTTTTTTTGCAGTTTAAATTTTATTAGACTGTAGATCATGACTTTTACTGTTGCCTGATGAATTAAGAGAAGCCTCAATCAATAAAAAAAGGAGTAAAGTTTTGAAGCTTTAATTGTGTTGTTTCGAAAGGATCATCAGTCTCACATTTTTCACAAGTTGACATGATTCTTTAGGGTTTTAATGAAAAGTGCATAACATACTTCGATAAAAATGGCTCAATGTGTAAAACAACAACACAAAATGCCATTTGTTTCAGTAAACTGGGTTAGTTTAAAACTACTATGGCCAAAAAAAACGTTACCTGCTTGACTATTTAAAATATGATTAATATAATATGATTATATTACATGTATATTGTTAAGTGGATTACCTGGACGGTAATGTCGAGCGTTGCGCCGAACTAATGATATTTCACAAGTGTGTGGGTTTTTGACCTGTATTTTTGAAGAGGGTGTGTCTTGTGGGTTTGGTTTATTAAACATCACTAGAAAAACTGCAACGAGCTGTTCTGAAATCGCTGTGAACAACATGGTTTCATAAAGTAAACTCGCAGTGATACTGATGATTATAGAATATTGTATGTAGTGGCTCAGACTGTTATAGCCGCGTATTGTAACAAAATCGCTGCTTCTTTGCTTTGCCTCGGAGTCGGTCGATTTTCAGCATTGTTTTACTTCGCAGTGTTTTTCAGGGTCTTTATGATAATAGGATTAGAATAATGATATGTTGTGTTAATTGTTTATTTTCTCTGCAGGCTAAAGAAATCCTGACCAAGGAGTCTAATGTGCAGGAAGTGAGATGTCCGGTCACCGTGTGCGGAGATGTACACGGCCAGTTTCACGATCTTATGGAGCTCTTCAGAATCGGAGGAAAGTCACCAGACACAAACTACTTGTTCATGGGAGATTATGTCGACCGAGGCTATTACTCTGTGGAAACAGTCACACTGCTTGTCGCTCTGAAGGTACAGGACCGCTTTTGTTTACACAGATATTAAAGGCATAGTTCACCCAACAATAAAGACTGTTATCATTTACTCTGCCCTCATGTTGTTCCAAACCTGTGTTAGTTTCTTTCTTTCTTTTGAACCCAGAAGATGTTTTGAAAAATGTTTGTCACCAAAACGGTTGCCGTTGGAATCCACAGGATTTTTTTTTTACCGTCAACTGTTTGGTTATCCACATTATTAAAAACCTGTTTTGTGTGAGAATGTGTGGATGAGCAATCCATTTAAACTGGCATGAACTTATGGTTATCTAGATGAATCCCTTTAATGTAATGCATTATATAATCCTAGTTTGGCGGTGCAATTTTATTCGTGGATTAACTGTTAATTTCAGCCGTCATAGAGTGACAGTTTATCATTTGCATGTGCTTTCTTGCCAATTTACACGTTTAAGCAATTTCAGATATGAAAGAAGCCGAATTGGGATGTTAAAACACCTGTTTTGGCAAGGATTCTGTAAAACACAGTGGGTTATGTCCAGAGCATTCATACTTCCTTCCAAGCGGAGAGCCACTAAGTAATCCTTTAAGTGCTTTCATCTCGAGTGTGCTTTTCTTGGGCCTAATAAGCATGTATTTTGTGAAAATCTATACTTGTATTGTGTGCATGTTTTGAATGTTGCTATTTTTTTTTGTATATTTATATTAAAATATACAATTAAATGAATGGAATTAATTTTAAAAAGCAAACGCTAAATGTCAACCTGAAACATAACTGCTTCGTATCAGACTACTGCTTTGAGATTTAGTTCAAGAATTTAATTCTAAACAGGAAAAAAAGAAGCCTATAAACTTTGTCTGAGCCGGCTGGTTTGTTGGTTTACGGCCTTATTTCACCAGTATATACTATATTTATGACATCTGCCAAATATCAGGAAGTCTAGTGTCAACGGGGCATTCACCGATGAAGAGTGAAAGCAAAAACAAACGTTACGACTGTTAATTGTTCTGTGTTCTTTGAGCACGCTCTGGTAACTTTATAAGAATAATTAGTATTTATTATGGCATAACCTTTAGCTGATCTGATGAGAATATTGCTTGTGAATATATTTGCGGAACAATATTTAAAAAGAGAAACGAGAACTTTATTTTACATAAAAATGTCACGATTCACGAGACCATGTCCAATTAGTCTTCATTCAGGTTGACGGCTAATTTTTTTATTTTGTGTATTTTTGTTAATCATCGTTTATGCCTTTAAATTGTAGGTTAGGTACCGTGAACGCATCACGATACTTCGAGGGAACCATGAAAGCAGACAGATCACACAAGTGTACGGCTTTTATGACGAATGCTTACGGAAATACGGCAATGCAAATGTTTGGAAGTACTTCACAGACCTCTTCGATTACCTTCCTCTTACTGCCTTGGTAGATGGTCAGGTATGTCGCTCTTCTTTTAGCTGTGTTTTCATATTAAAATACACAGTGTCTCTAATGGACTCGAGTCATTTGATTAGTTGGTTTGATTTATCATTTCTGTGCGTTTAAGTTAGTACATGTCATTAAATATAGACATAAAACATGAAAACCTTAACAAATCTTTTATTTAAATGAAAAAAATCATAGGGTTTGTATGACGATTGCGTTTTTTTTTGCTTGCAGATCTTCTGTCTTCATGGAGGATTGTCACCGTCCATAGACACTCTTGATCACATCAGAGCGCTGGATCGTTTACAGGAAGTTCCTCATGAGGTATAGACTTGCATGTCCTATCATGGCATTTAGCAGCAAATAGTGTCAGCTGGAGGTCACACGGCTGCTGTGTGATTTAACAGTTTGAGTCTGATGGCAAAAAAAAAAAGCTAAAGGATGTTTTAAACTGCACTAATGGCTCTCTTGGTCTGTGGTTTTCTTCAGGGACCCATGTGTGATTTATTGTGGTCTGACCCGGATGACCGTGGAGGTTGGGGTATTTCTCCTAGAGGTGCCGGCTACACCTTTGGGCAGGACATATCCGAGACGTTCAACCACGCTAACGGCCTTACGCTGGTCTCTAGAGCTCACCAGCTAGTGATGGAGGTGAGAACATCTCCTGATGCCACAATCGGCTCATAATCTTCTTTAGTTCGATTAGAGGGATTTCTGGAGGACTGAAGACTGGAGTAATTCAGCTGAACATCACAGAAATAAGTGAAAGTATATTCAACTGGAAAACCAGTATTTAAAGCAATATTACTGTTTTTACCGTTTTTAATTTTATTATTTTTTTAAGTAAATGCAGCCTTAATGAGCAGAAGGGACAAAATGACAACAAATAAACAATTTATAAATAAGTGATATTTAAAATGACACTTTTCTCTTCTAGGGATATAACTGGTGCCATGATCGCAATGTGGTAACGATTTTCAGCGCACCCAACTACTGCTACCGCTGTGGGAACCAGGCAGCCATCATGGAGCTGGACGACACCCTCAAGTACTCCTTGTAAGTTGACGAGCTTGATGACAGCGGATGCAGATTCCTGAATGCTGAGCGTTTCTGATCTGATGTGTGTGTGTGTGTATGTGTTTCAGCCTGCAATTCGACCCGGCGCCACGCAGAGGAGAGCCGCATGTGACCCGCCGTACCCCCGACTACTTCCTGTGAAGCCCTTAACCCTGCACAGTATTGCCATGATATTATAACCCTCATTCAGTTTAAAGTAAGGGGAGAGGAATGGGCAACAGTTTAGAAAAGAGAAAACCGATCCAGTGAGAAATGTCTGTGGACCAAAAGGTGTGTGCCATATCCAAACCGATCCGGCTCCACGAGCACCAGATATTCCCGTCTGCTTCTGTCCTCCGCTCACAGGCTGAGAAACCCTCCTGAACACACGCTCTCCTTCATGAACCCTGTTTGTGTTCTCTCCTTTTCTTTTTTCTTTTTTTTATGTCTGTCTGCACTTTTTTTTTTTTTTTTTTTTTTTTTTCAGCTGAATGAGGTCTGTTTTACAGTTTATTTCCCTGTTTTCTGTACTCTATGGGTGATTACATGCTTTTATGACCCAACCTACAGCAGATAATCTTTCCTACTCTGAACGTGTTCAACAAATGCCAACCAATGATATGCGGCAGACTAAGATGGCATGGGGTCGTCTGAATCCTGGAATAACTTCATACGATGGTTCTGTGTCTGTATAAAGGGTACCAAGAATAAAGATGGATCTTGCTCATGTACTTTGTGTGCTGTTCTACTTCAATCCTCCATTGAGTCAGGGTTAGGCTATATTTAATAGAATAATACATTTTGACAGGAATGAAAATGAGGCTGTGAGAGACAGAAGTACAGTGGATTGCTCAACACACCAACATCAACACCATTAAACGGCTTTAAAAATCGAGAGTTGTGAAAGTGACATAATAAAGACCTTCATACAGTCCGGTGTAAAGTCCCTTAGTCTTGTTTGTATGTTGAATTAAATATAGCGTTTACTGTTTCGGCCTCTTGACATCATAGACATCATAGTTTTATATTACTGTGCTGTCAAACGCTTCATCACATCCAAAACAAAATTCTTAAGTAATGTGTGTACTGTGTATATTTATCTTGCATATATAACCTCTAATGCAATGCTACATTTCTCCAAATCTGACGAAGAAACAAATACAACTACAATCTTGAATATCCCGAGGATGAGCTCTTATTCAGCCAAACTTAAGTTCTTTAACTATACTATTCCAACTATGTGTGCTGTACATAATCATTTTTCACAATATAACCAGTTTATTTGTGTTAAAATCCTATATTGTTGCAATGATGCATCTTTGATGTGTGGCAGGAACATGCAAATTAAATATGTAAAGTACTTAATATTTATACTTTAACTCACAGTCAGAACAAGTGGGTAACTAGTTAGATGTAGTGGTGTTGTGTAGGCCAGTTTATTTACAAAATAAATGTAACTAATCCGTTAAAATTACTGAGAAAACATGTGTAGCCTTATTAAACTACAATCACTTATCAAAATAATGATTACAAAGGGGGTCACTTGGCCTGATTTACATGTCTTAAAATGATTTACAGTAAAAAATAAAAAATAAAAACTACAGATGTAACATCAATGAAGTTACAGTAATGTGAAGTTACATTAATAAAGTAATTATCTCAATTAGTCACACTAATTACATTTTAATTCATTACTTTTACAAAGTAACCTACCCAACACTGTAAACAGTTCATGTAAAATATTAGAAACACTGTCATGGGACAGTCACTAGGGATTTAATTAGCTTGTAGCCTTAAAACGGATTATTCTGTATGTGTGTGTGTGTGTAAAACAAATCAAGATGCAAGCCCGTTTGTAATCGTTAACATTTTCATACGTAACTTAAATTTAATTACACTTTTTTTTCAGTAACTGTAACTAATTATAACGAAATCTACTTTGTAATTAAATTACGTAATTGCCCGGTCCCGGTGAGGTGGTTTAGTCTGCGCATGCGCGTCACTCCGAGCTCAGTCTCACTCAGGCCTTGTTGACGTTCAGTTTCATACTTTCACCGCTCTCAGTCACGGTAAGAACCGGGAAAAATCCGCCACATTACCGAGTCATATGTTATATTTTGACAGCGAAGAGAGATATTTTGGACGTGATATTGTGTAAAATTGAATATGAATATGAAGTTTTATCCGGTTGACGTGATGAATGCAGCGGTTGCTAAGAGAGGCCTAGAGCCGCGCGGCTAACGCTAGCTTAGCATTACAAACAGCCCGTGTTTTTTGTCTCTGTGATGTTATTAATTAATCTGAAGAGCTCGTTGAATGAAACCCAGCGGAACACTGATAGTCTCAATGTTTAGACGTTTTTAAGCGCGGTTTATGAATATGCCGGAGAGGCGCGCTTTTTGATTAAATCCTCTGGATGCTTCGGCTGTGGCGGATTTCTTGTTTTTTTTTTACTTTTACACTTCCATTACATAGCCGTCTTTTATTCGTTTGTAATATTGGTCTCTGTAGTTTAGCTCAGTCTTGAAGTGTTGATAGTGCCTGACAATGTGTGCTAACACAGCTAGCATGAGTCATTACCGTTAGCTCCTGACTGTCACTCGTATTCTGAAACAATGTGCTCTTATTGTGTGTTATTCTTCCGTATAGATGCCGACTATAAAGCTGCAGAGCTCTGATGGAGAGATGTTTGAGGTGGATGTTGAAATCGCCAAGCAGTCTGTGACTATAAAAACTATGCTTGAAGGTAAGCTGAGTTGAGGTGTGATTACATATGTGTGTGTGTGTGTAATCACTGCTGTCTTCTGTTCAGATCTGGGGATGGATGATGAAGGAGATGATGATCCGGTTCCTCTGCCCAATGTAAACGCAGCCATTCTGAAGAAGGTCAGTCTTGTACATTGCAGTGAAATTGGGGTTTCACAGGGTTTTAGTATACAGAAGGTACACTGAGATAGATCCCTTCTAAGCGTATCTAGGTCTGATTTTACCCTAAGATGATAATAAGTGACCCTGCATATGGGTCATTCCATGTCAGCTGAACCAGAGCTCTTGAATTTTCTTGGATGAATATTTACTGAGTAGTCCACTGTTTTGTAAAGGTGGAGGTCAAAATGTCAATTACAAGGAGTAAAATGACTCCATGTTATTTCCACGAAGAGATCAGAAGGTCATCTTTGATGCGTTATATACCAATAGAGACCGTTCGTCATTTGACAGACATGCTGCAATTCTTGTTCTAGTGTTATTTATTCTTCAGAGTGGTTTTTTTTATATAGGGCCTTAAAAACGCAAAATCTGAAAGGGCAGCAAGATATCTTTAATACTTCTTGAGTTTTGGACTGGTAAAGGGATGTGATTTTTTTTTAATAGACCTATCAGACTTTATGTAAAAATAACATTATGGGGTTGACATTTTTACATGGACATTTAGTCATTTTACGACTTAAAATTAGGGGGTATAAATCAATTCATCTTAAAGAGGCAAAGAGAGGAAGTGCTTGTTATACCAGCCTCTGGCATCGGTCAAATAAGTGGATTATTCAGTAAATATGCATCCACGAGATTTAATATTTTGTCTTTCATCACTATACATGCTTCTCTTTTTTATATAGCCTGGGAAGTTTCTGAAATTTGGTTGATTTGACTCTGAATGACCCTTATGGAAATAACCTCTTTGAAAAAATAGATTCCCTCCATTGTTTATGAATATTCAGCAGCAATGTGGGTTCTGTATCAAAGTGCATTATAATATTATTTTCATGCCAAGTCTCATTATGCAGCTTTTGTTCCTCATTGTCTCACTTAAGCAAAATGATTGATATAGTGTGCATATTGGTTATGTTATTAAAATGAATATGAAATGTCCGTCTTAGATGGGACTGAGCCTTGCAGTGTGCTTAATATGCCCACAGGTGATTCAGTGGTGCACCCACCATAAAGATGACCCTCCTCCTCCTGAAGACGATGAGAATAAAGAGAAAAGAACGGACGACATCCCCGTCTGGGACCAGGAGTTCCTCAAAGTAGACCAGGGCACCCTCTTCGAGCTGATTCTGGTGTGTACAACGGCTTGTGCTTTGACTGCCAGCGTTTGTTCAATTGTCACAGATCTGATTTCACTGAGGAAGTGGTTGAAATCGTAGAATAAAGACATTAATGTGGTGCCGTGCTTTTCAATGAAGCAAAACCAGCCGAGAAGCTGAAAGAACACCGTTTCTTCTGGTTCTTAACGTCCGTTTTTTAAAGCAACCACACTTATTTAGTTCTTATAAGTAGTGATGCACCAAGATGCTCCTAAAAATAAATAAATCAAATGACCTGAAAAAGTGTCAAATAGGGTTCACAGTTACATGAATTTGACTATCATTTAAAAAATGACAATAAACATTGAGTAATTACGGTGTATGTGTCGCTTCACTACGGGGAAGCCTGTTCACACCAAGTATGATAACTATAACGATAAAGATGTAGATTTACAACTCGGTTAAAGAATTCCTAGTTTTCAGTCACGTGACCCGGAGGACTAAAACATCCATAGAACACACAAGCATGGCAGTTTGCTTCTCTTCCACAATGTTTCAGATATTTACATCACCTCTCAAAACAATAAAATTTTGCGATCCATGTTAAGGGGCAATATTCCAATCATAAAATAGTGCTTTAATATATATAAAATGGTCATTTTAATTATGATTAATCATGGAATCATTTTATTCCAGCTGATGAGCGATACAAACATTGACAACCAATCAGAACCCATCCTGCTATAACGAGCTGCTAAGAAATGTCTTTCCTGTTAATGCATGTCGCTTCTGATGTTTATCTCCTTAATTAATTGAAATCCTGCACATAATTAATATTGATCTATCTGTCAAATGTCAGTATGTGTTGTGGAAACAAACTCAAATAGCTTAGAAGCGTTTGTAATCGGGTTTTTCAGACTCGGTTCATCTGTGATCGTTGTGAGTCAGTGTTATTCTGATGTCAGAGCGGCAGTGCGTTGACTCTCCACACGATGGCCACGTCTTCATTTGCAGCGTAAGGCCTCATCACGCTCACTTTCATCTCTCTTCCCTTTGTTTAGGCTGCAAATTACTTGGACATCAAAGGCTTGCTAGATGTTACTTGCAAGACGGTTGCAAACATGATCAAAGGCAAAACCCCAGAGGAGATCAGAAAGACTTTCAATATCAAAAATGATTTTACAGAGGAAGAGGAAGCCCAGGTAAAACAAGTGCTCATTTCCTGTCTGTCCTCCGTCACGCATGGTCTTAATGCGCTCAGACCCGTCTTTCTTTAGTGTCACTGAGATATGCTGTTTAGAGATTTTCATTTTGGTCAAATTTAGTAATTTTTAGTAACTTTATCACATCATCAGTAACACGTTTGACGTCTCTTCTATTTATCAAGGCATTTATTTGTTCAAGAATACAGAAAAAAAACTTTTTAAAATATATTTTTTGTGATGCAAAGCTGAAATGTTAGCATCATTGCTCCAGTCTTTAGTATAGAAGCCTGTTTCTGCCACTGAAAAAAACTAAAATAAACATAATTAATGTGTATATAATTCAGACTTTTATTACTATTATAACTTGTATTTGAATTCTGAGGTTATATCTCATAATTTGATCTGTATTGATATTTAAATGGTAAGAAATGTAAGATGTAAATATTTCAGGATGGTGAAATAAGATGATTATTATTATTAATGTGTTTGTGGTGTTTGCTGCAGGTACGTAAGGAGAACCAGTGGTGTGAAGAGAAGTGAAGATCCTGACACACTTTAACACTACAGATTGTTCCAAAAACAAAAAAACAAACAAAAAAAAAAGTAATGAGAAAATTGCACTGCGCTGTTCATATTTGTTGAGATTTAACACGAATAAAGAGAGGAAAAAATCCCTTGTGTTTTGCTAGCATGGCCATTCTCCTTGCTTGTGTGGTGTAAAAGCCTTTTTTTTTTTATGTCATCCCTCTTCAGATGAACGCTCTCATCCACGTAGAGAAAACGCTCCTCTTTCTTCCCATGCTTTGATTTTATTTTACTTGTCAGCAGATGGCAGGTTCTGTTTTTGAGAAATGAACGTTTTCTAAGCAGCCTTATTTGTGCTGACGACAGATCAGTGTTGGAGATGTCTTGTGAACTGGAAGTACTCGTGTCTGCTTTCACTTCATCCGCTCTGCCTCGTTGTATAGGATTGAGTCTCTCACGGTTCTGCTCCGCGGTGGCAGGCGATTAGGAATATGAATCTTTTAATTCCAGAAAATAAAAAGATTATTGTGGGATTTGTCAGTTCTCTGTGCAGTGTCATTTCTAGAGCTGGTTCTGTTAGTGTGTAATGTGAGTGAGAGCATGCCTCAGATGCTGCGAGAGCTAATTCTCACTTTGTTTTATAAATTGGGTCGTTTTTCTTCCATATTAAAGCTCATTGTTTTTTTGGTTTAGTCCGATGTAGAGAATCACCTCTGCAACCTTCTTTTTCATTTTTTTCTTTTTCAGCTAACAAACTTTTAATTAGAATAATTTGGCTCTTGCTATCTTTTCTTTTTCTTTCAGATATTGTGTGACGTAAAGCCAACCAGTAACTATTACATGTGCTCCGAAGAGGATTATTGGTTAAACTTGTTAATAAAAATTAAACCATTTTAAGTTTATATTAGCCCCGTTTATTGTCAACAATATTAACAAGCTTGCAGAAGCCCTTGTACAGAAAGATAATTGCTTTTTTTGGTAATGCTTTACAATAAGGTGCCTTTTTTTTAAAGGTTATGTATTAAATAGCATGAACAATGACCCATACGTTTATTACAGTATTTATTCATCTTTGTGTAGTTCATAAAAACACAATCACTCATTGTTAGTTCACCGTACATAAACGTGCGTTATCAAACACAGCTTGTGATTTTAATACATTAGTATTCGCATTAACTAAGATTAATAAATGCTGTAGAATTCTTAATAAACTTAGTGTTACCTTTTTTCTGACAATTTGGACTCTTTTCTTCCAAATTTGAGTTAATGTCATAATTTGCTTTTTAATTAATCATTTTTAATTTATAATTTGTCTCTTGCAATCCTGAGAATGGGTATATTTACACTTTTGTTTTCTCTTAATTGTGATGAAATAAACTAATTATATGAAGAAAAGAGGTAAGCTCAAAATTTTGAAAAAAAGGCAAAAAGCCACAAAAATTATTTGTTTCTCAAAATTATTACTTTTTTAATTTTGAGAAGTAACGCAGCCACTTTTATTCTTTATTTATACTCTATTCAAATAAATACCCCACAATCTTGAAATGAACTCAGATAAATTAAATAAATGCTTTAGACAGTACAGTTTGTGTTATGTAGTTTACAGTTAACAGATTTTAACTGGATGTGCTGAGACAATAGCTTACTTACAATTGCACAGTATTATACTGATCTGGAGTTATAAAAAAAACACTAGTGATAATGCATTGCAAAACAATGGATGCTGTCATATGTAAATATCCAGGACTCTTGACTGATCAAATGAATTCGTTGTATTTGATAAAAGCACTGAAAACAGCTCAAGCTGGACACGATACATGCAAAAACAGCAGTATGCTGTTCCACTCGAGTGAACCACTCAAAGAACTCCATGAGACAGATTTTTCAAAATATTTTAATAAATCTGTAGAATTGTGGCAAAAGCAAAAGTGAAGTTGGTATATGTTAACACTGAAGATGTGCAGCTCTCCCTGCCTGATCGCAGGAGAACGCAGATGACACGATCCCTTCAGAACAGACCTGAGTCAACTCTGAACGATCACTAGAAAGCACACACACACACATACACACACAGATACATAAACATACTTTATTTCATACTGCGACGTTTGGCAGGCATAGCTCACTACTTCAGATCTACACAACAGAAGCTATTAAAAATGGAACTGGTATCATTAGAAGTAAACACAGGCGAGGAATGTTTTTTCTTTTTTTTATCTTTACATAAAAACATATAAAAGTTTAGTTATTTACGGAGTTTCAATCTATAAAAGATGAAGTTTAGCAACACTTAGCCTATTTGATTGTACAAGAGTTATCATGAGAACTGACATGGCATTTACAAGATCATTTATCTCCACGCTCAGTGGCTGAATCTCATGAAGAAATATCCAGCTCATGCAAAAAAAAAAATCCATTGTGCGCAATGAAAACCGTTGGGATTGTGATAGTTCAGTACGTCTCCCACAAGATTCACATTACTGCACAAGACAAATCATTTCCACTACTGTAATTGTGGCTATACCGATGCCACCGAACAAATCAAATCAGTATCAGCCAAATGCATCTTTCTTACTGCATTGAGACGCACAGACTGTTTAATGAAAGAGGTGGCACAAATGCATTTACACTGGAAAACAATGTTATGAGATTAATGTTTTATATATATACATACATATATAACATAAATATGAAACTAACCTACCAGTCAGTAACAGTCTTGACGAGCCATTCATTTAAAACATTAGTTCAAACCGCTTGTTCAGTCATAAATGAAAAAAAAAAAAAATGAATTGTTTGCTCAACAGATCAAATCACAACAGTTCTGCTGTGGCTCAGGCAAAATGGAGAAAACTGACAACACCGTGTCAAAAATGTAACATTTAACATAAAATACTTGTTTGCTGAATTGAATAAAATCAGTATTTGGAATTGTGCTGATATTTGGGGAAACAGTACTCTTGCTCGTGTAATGTATCGTGATATAAAAGTGTAAATGTTGAGCCCTGTATATATATATATACATATACACATATACAGACACTTTTTGCATTATTGGTCATTAAAAATATGCACAATTATCATTAAAATAAATGAAACGAGGGTAAAAAGCATTCTTCATGAGATTCATCCACCAAAAAATCTAATCCCATGACTTGGTAAAAGATGAGAGGACACCCCATGTGAACTTCGGGAAGTGAAGAGAACTTGAAGAACGAGAGATCAGCAGTGATCGAGCCTCAGTCTGGGTCATTGTGGCTGCCTTACGGCGCTCTCTGTTTTAATTCTGCTGAAGTCGAGTGAGAGTCTGGGTGGGGGGGCGGGGCGTCTGGCGCTCTGTGGGTGGGGCCTGCTGGAGGGGGAGGTGGGGCGGGAGGCGGGGTTGGGCAGATGATAGACAGGTGAAGGGGGGGAGTCTATAGCACTTCCATCGGAAGAATGGGGGCTGGCGCAGAGTCCTCTTTGAAGGTAGCGAATGCACTTCTTTTTCCTCCTAGGAACAGTCAAGAGAGTTATCTGTGAATAAAGCGTGGATGTGAAACGTCACAAAGATGAACTCTGCACAACAATGACAGAAAATAAAAGAGCACACAAAAACAAGCCGGCATGCCAGACTATACAGTGTGAGAAGCCGACGGGTGAAATTTGCAGGACTGCTTTAATCAACAGCTCGGACTGAATTTGAAGCTGATGTCACAGGCTTTTCCTAACAACATATGACACTACATTTATTAAACTAACTCAAAGCTTATGCTGTTTAAAGGGTTAGAGGAATCAGCCACCTTAGCCAAATCAAGACAAGTACATGAATCAATATCGGTTCAAGCAGGAAGGATATTAAGTGAATCTTCAGAATTCATAGTCATAATTCTGGACCACATGTGAGTTTATGCACTCAGCAATTCATAAAACTAATAAACATTCACATTTACAGTAACATCATTATAAAGTGAGAGATAAGTGTCTGAATCTAGAGAAAAAATGAACTTAAGTTCTAAACTAAATCACTGCATTTTATGTTGTGGTTTACGTTAGTAACTAACAGATTAACCCACGGTTTCACAGACAGGCTTACATATTGCATGCTTTTCCAGAAGGGTAATCTGAAAAGCGAATAAAAGCAATAAAGCTTTTTTCATTTAGTCAGGATATTAGAAAATACAATTTGGTCACACTTTATATTAGGTGGCCTTAACTACTGTGTGCTTGCTTCAAAAAATATGTGCAACGTGTTTATTGTAAAACACTTCTGCTGCTACTGAGGTGGATACAGGTAAGGTTCGGGACAGGTTTGGTGTAATTATAAAGGTAATTACATAAATAAATTAAAGGTGTAACTAAATATAGGTATTTTAAAACATATAAGTACAATGTAAAAACATGTATGTACACAATTGTACCAAATTATTAATGTAAATGTAAGTACCCAGTAATTAAGGCCACCTGATATCAAGTGGGACCAAAAATGTTCAGAACAGAGATATAAAACCGCCTATTAATACATGTACTGTAACTGACATGACGTAAAAACATCCTTCTTAAACGCAAGCAGAATCTCAAAACTGACGGATGCGTGAAAAACACTGCTTTAGTCGTGCCTTAGGGAATGCTTTTGACTCTTGAAGTTGAAAGCGATAGCAAGACGTGAGCCAAGCTGACCTGAAACCGCAGCACGAGTAAACCGCAGTGCCAACCTCGTCAGGAGACGCTGCTGGAGATCAGTCACTTCACACACAAATCAAAGTCACACACTCGCTCTCGGCCGCATCAAAGTCTCAGCCTTCCTCTGACAGGAGCGTCAGCGGCTCTCGGCCGGCAGAGAAACACCCCAGACGCCAGGCAATCAATCTTATGAACTGGTTCAGGAATCAGACTGAAGGAACTGCAGTGGTTCTTCTCACTGATTTAATGATCAAAACCACCACAAACCAGTCTAACAGAGCCTGAGAGTGTGTGACTGATCCGTTACTAAGGTGCTTCACAGCAATGCCACAGAAGAACCGTTTTTGGTTCCACAAAGAAGTATTAGGTCAAAGAACCATCTCTCTTTTACCTTTTTATAATCCTGCGTCACAAGGAACCTTTTGTGAAAGCTTTTAGACAAAAAAAGGTTCCTCTGCGGCACCATGAAGCACCTTTATTTTTAAACTTTATAATTTTATTTATTGATAACTGTAAAATAAAACTAGTATTTTTGCATGATGCTCATCTTAAAATGTTAATGCATTTTGATGTTCATTATTTATATATTATTTGTTGCCACATATTTACATTTCTTTTTAAATACTAAATTGTGTATTTTTTTTGCACACTTTAATTTCCACCAATTAAATTGACATTTTAGTATACAAAGCTTGTTTTAATGTTTTGATATACATTTTATATAATAAGGTTTTGATAATATATATACAATTTTAGCAATAAGTGAAAAAGCTTATTTTTAGATAGCACATACACACTAAACTGTTTTGGAGAACACATATTATTGCAATTTGTCTGAGGAAAAAACGATTACAATTGAATGTTTTGTTTGTAACGCTGCACAATTTGGCCATAATTTTGTGATTATTTCAATATGTATATAAAATAAATATCAAGAACATTAATAATAATTATAGTATTAATATTAAATATAATTAAAACGTCTAAATAAAAACAAAAGGAATACTATTAATTGGTCTTATGCGCAATTACACTTAAATATTTGTGATTAAAACAATATTTAAAAAATCCTTGTTTGTTGGTAATTGTTATAATTAAAACTAATTCTGAAATTATTTTAGTGCTACAAAATATGACCTGAATTTTTTTATATTATATTAATATGGCTATATATGTAAAAACAAAAATAATGTATATATATCTATATATATATCTATATATATTCATATATGTACATATATACATATATATAAATGTATAAAGTAATATCCCAGTGTTATCTCCCACTTAAATAATTGATGTGTATCTTTCGTCGACCCTTGAGCCAAGGACAGGACTACTTCTCAAAGGTTTACTGACAGCATGGATGAAGTCTTGCTGGAGCTGAGTGTGTGATTAAAGCAGAGCTGAAGGGTTAGTGACAGACGTACACACCTGCAGGGCCCGCACCAGTCCGTTTGTTGGTTGAGGCCAAAGCGAGCGCGGCATTTCTTTGGTGAGCCGGGGTCTGAGCGAAAGGCAGCATGCGTGCAGAGAAAGAGAGAGGAGGGGAAGAAGAAGAAGAAGGGAAAGAGACCGCCGAGGCAGAGAGGTTAGCCGTCCAAACACCAGGAGAAAAAGAGAGAAGCAATCACAGTCAGACAATCAGCGCTCCCTCAGAAACAAAGCCCACCGCAATCTCATATTAGCTGCTAGTCCATGCATACTGCCTGCTGTGCTGTAAATGATACTTTTAAAGTTGTAAATAAGACAAAAGTACTGAATCTTTTTACTGCCACTGAATACAAAATAAACTCACAGTTTTGACTTTTTCTTACAATTGTAAATAGAAGCATAATGTGAACACAATTGTCAGGATTAAGAGATACAAACTCAGAATTTTGAGGGGAAAAGTTTGAATTATGAGATACAAACTCAGAATTTTGAGGGGAAAAGTTTGAATTATGAGATGCAAACAGAATTTTAAAGGGGGAATAAGTCAGAATTATGAGATACAAACAGAATTTTAAAGGGGGAATAAGTCAGAATTATGAGATACAAACAGAATTTTAAAGGGGGAATAAGTCAGAATTATGAGATACAAACAGAATTTTAAAGGGGGAATAAGTCAGAATTATGAGATACAAACAGAATTTTAAAGGGGGAATAAGTCAGAAT
>JAUCMU010000046.1:15151948-15168153 GCA_032275025.1 Enteromius treurensis | reverse complement strand
ACTTTCGTTTCTCATTAAAACTCTTTATTTTTGTTACTTCTCGTCTCCTGCGCTCTCTCTGAGACACACACGTTACACCATCCCACTGAATCCCCCCATTTCCAGCCCTGCCTATATGAAGTTACATCCGTAATTGATTTCTGTACTTACATTTATAACTACACGGTTGACCCATCTCTTAAACATTAACCCACCCAGAATTCTAACTAACCTTACCCATAAACATCCTCAATAGCAGCAATTGTGTTTTGAAATACAATATGAACACTATAAGAACAGTGTACTTATTTTTTGCTGCAAGTAGATACCCAATTTAAAGTGTGACCTTTTAATTCTTATTTTGTTTGACTTGTCTGATTGGTTGGCTCACGTTCATTTATTCCTCATTTCCTGGTAAAAATCCTTGCAAAATTGATTGAGACAAAGCAAAATCACTGAACATGTCACCTTTACATAACATTCGGCACGATTGCTTAGTGTTGGGATCGGAAGATAAGCCGACTTGAACTGTGTCTTCATGTTTCTGCCCTCTCCTCAGAGTCCCAGTGTTAAGATAAGGTTAACACTCTTCCCAAACAGAGATGGATATCTCTTTCCTAAGTAAAGATAAAACTCTGTGAGAAAGACAGACAAACCTTTGAATCTTAGGAAACTCAGCAGACATCTGCGAGGGTCACTTTACAGACAGCATTACGTTATTAAAACAATCAGTTCCACGCTTTATCAGGACTTACTTTGGCCCACAGTTGACTGTGTGATGTATTTGATGTGAAGAGGTAATAATTTCCCTTTTTTGTGTTGATATGAAACCAGAATGGGCTCGGTTTACATTTTTAAAACATTTTTATAATCTTAATTACTGTGCAGAATCTATTTCCTATTATTAGACCAAATTAAAACGTGTGCTAAATTCAATACAATAGCTTTTGCATGAAATATTTTAATCATTTGTGGTCACACTTTAGCTTAGGGACAAATTCTCAACTAACTATTACTTTGACTTTCGCCCCTATAAACTCTTAATTTGCTGCTTATTTATAGTTAAAGTAGTCTTTAGTTAAGGTTTAGGGTGGATAAATGGAGCTTAAAATATGATCATGCAGAATAATAATTAATATGTGCTATACAGGCTAAGTAGTAATATGTTATAAGCAACTAGTTCACAGTGAGAACCCCTCCCTAAAGTGTTTTTATTTGCATTGAATTTTCAGAAAATCACCTTTTAAGGTCTAAGCCCTATTTGGACAGGACTAGTTTTTCCACAGGACGTTTGTGTACTTTGAGATTTTAATCCAGCCTGATTTTGCCAAGTCTGTGTTTTTTGTAGTTTCATCTTTTAACCTCTCTGTAAAAGACGGGACCTTTTAATATTGGCATTTAATATCAGCATCAGGTAAGATTTATGTGGGTTTGCTATAATCTGCTGGTTCTATAAACTCATGCTAAGTGTATTTAAATATTTTTTTACAATAAATTAAAATGATGTAAAAATGGTCCACTTAAAGAAATGTATTAAAAAAAAATGCCCACCTTCTGTTCAACAAAGGTATAATTCACCTATAAATTACCCAAATGTTGTTGCGTAAGATATGTTAAGAAATGTCTCTGGTTCTTCATTACACTGTGTTTTAATTGGTGTAAGGTATGAGAAATACAAGTTCATGTAATAAATGACAACGTGTAGACAATGTGTAAACTCTATATAATGATTATTTAGCCGTTTTTAAAGTCAGAGGTAGTGAAACATCTTTCAGTCTGTATTTTGCAGTCCTTGAATGTTGAAAGACTGGCATGGTTAAGAAAGGTTCATATTTTGGTTTTGGGAGCTCGAAACAACAGGTTGGCTGACATGCAGTCAAAAAACACTTTCATTTTCTTATAATATGCATTTATTTTTACTTTATTTATTCAGGGACTCCCAAATGATTCATTTAATGATTCCTTTTTCATTTTGTGATGGTCTCCCAACAAATAATGTAACCCAAATCTTCTGTGAAAATGTGCAGTTTTAGTAGTGTAAAGCTGCTAAATCAGCATTTTTAGGGTTTCAGGGTTTATAGTCTTGTGTTACAGTGGCAATGACACTGTAAAACTGGATGTGACTTTAGACAGAAAGTTAGTTAGTCATTCCCACCCCAGTTCATAAGTTCATAGTGTATAAGTGCATAGTACGTAGTGCGTCATTTGGGACACAAGCTATGTTAACATCATGTTAGTGATATCCCAGATAGCACACATACGTCTGCAAGATGTCTCTTGATCTGGAAAGCATCTGCTGTCTACAAATGTTTGGAAGACTTCAGTTTTACATAAAAAAGACATCCAATAGACGTATTGCAGATACGCATGTAAACACAGACATAATGCTAACACAATTAGGGTTACTAATAGTGCCTATAGTTAGCGTTATAGTTAGGGTAGAGTGGATTCCCCACAGGGAATGTTTAACAAAAAAAGGTTAAAGGGTTAGTTCACCCAAACTAAAATTCTGTAATTAATTACTCACCCTCGTGTCGTTCCAAACCTGTAAGACCTTCATTCATCTTCAGAACACAAATTAAGATATTTAAGATGATATCAGAGAGCCATCTGTCCCTCCTTAAACAGTAACACAACTGAAATGATCCCAGATCCAGAAACATGGTAAAAACATCAGTTAAACAGTCCATGTGACAACACTTTTTTTTTTTGCATTTACTCAACCATACTTCTCCTATGACTTACGTCTTCCGCCATTTTAGAGAATACTGCGTCAGATATGTTAAATATCTTGCGTAAAGCTTGCCTATGTGTACTTTAAAATGGCGGAAGACGTAAGTCACGGGAGAAGAGTAAATGATGTACTTCCTACGTTTCTGTTATTATCAAAAACATCTTAATTTGTGCTCCGAATTCATTTTTGAGTGAACTAACCCTTTAAGTGTGTTCAGAAAAGTTATCATAGTTTTAGGCACAAAATGTGTTATGAACAAAGTATGAAAAATGTCCAGAGTTTTTATGTTGAATTTCAACAAAGATAAAATGTGTACCAAGGGGCATTTTCACCCTATCTGTCACCAGTCGCTCCTCTGTGGCGCTCTGTGGATCACAGCAGCGGGAACCCTCGCCGGAGTATTAGTGTTTCCCCACGGACCTTTTTTCCTCACGCACCTGGGCTGATTGCACAGCCAGGTGTTCGGCATTATCTCCTCTTTATAAGCAGCATTCAGACGCTTCTACGCCAGTGGTTCTCAACCCTGGTCTTCGCGCCCCCCTGCTCTGCATATTTTGCATCTTTCCCTTTGTTAACGCACCTGATTCTGATAATCAGCTCATAATAAGAGAGCTCCGTGCATTAGCTGTGTTCCCAATCGACATGGTCCCTACACAGTGTCCGTTAAAGCTCACTTCACTTCGGAACATTCATTCATGGATTTGCGCCGTAAATAAGTGAAAACGATTTAAATTACGTCTTGCACACTTAAATGCACTTTGACTGGAACGTATAAATTCACTTCGAACTGGAATCATGGAGGAATATTCGGTGATGTCCACTTCGCAGTGCGCATATGTTTGAACAGAACAAACGACAAGAGAAACATATGAAATGCACAGAGCCCCCGGACGCGAGGAGAGGATGAGGATTGAGAACCGCTGATCTAGCACAGTGTGTGCGACTGTGCAAGACGTAATTTAAATCGTATTCACTTATTTACAGTGCAAATCCATGAATGAATGTTCCGACGTGAAGTAAACTTTAACGGACACTGTGTAGGGACCATGTCGATTGGGATCACAGCTCATGCACGGAGCTCTCTTCTTATTATGCTGATTATCAGAATCAGGTGCGTTAACAAAGAGAGACACGCAAAATATGCAGAGCAGGGGGGCGCGAGGACCAGGGTTGAGAACCGCTGCCTTAGTATGTTCGTCAGCCAATCAGATTCAAGCATTCAGCGGCCCCATAGTATAATTTAGTATTATTTATTTATTATTATATTTTTGGTTTCCTTTTCTTTTTATCCTTTTATTTTAATAGTTTATTTTTTGTCGATTTTGTTAATTTAATTTTTTATTTATTTATTGAATTTTTTACACATGCCTCAACTTTATAATCTTTACTTGGTAGCTAGCTAAACCTAATATCATCTAATATTTATATTTTATGGCAGATTTATCATTTTAGTTCTAGTTTACGATACCCCTGATGCTTGAGAAATATTTCGTTTACATGTTGACAGTCCAACAGACAGTTTGAACGAACGCCCAGAATAACGTGAATATGACTGATCTGAAATTGAGCATCAGTCTGAATGATCCTGATTTCCCTCAGTGCGCAGCAGAGTAACGAAAAGCACTTACGTAGTTGTCTCGGGCCGACCAGCTGGGATAAAGCTGCATGTGAAGCTGTCGCTCCTTCCGCGCCAGTTCATAGTACTTGGCCTGTTCCTCACGAGTCAGAGCGTGCCACTGTAACACACACACACACACACGTAAGTTCTTGTTTTTTATGTGGACTCTCCATAGGTGTAATGGTGTTTCTACTGTACAGACTGTATGTGGTATTGTCCTACACTGACCCTACAACTAAACCTACCCCTTACAGGAAACTACACACACTTTCAAAAAACTTAATTCTGTGTGATTTATAAGCTTGTTTCCTCATGAGGACCTAACAAATTACGACTGGTCCCCATAACGTGATAAATACAAGGTGCACACACACACACACACACTCACCCTTCGGCCCAGGATCTGGTTGATGGCGGCGCTCTCCTTCAGTGTGCACTCAGCGATAACTTTGGCCCTCATCTCCTTCATGTAGAGCATGAACGCGTTCAGCGGCTTCTTGATCACTGGCTTCTTAGGCTCCTTCTCACGCTTCACCTCTCCATGAGATTTGCTGAAGAAGAAAGAGAAAAACCCTTTATAATACAAACAACAATAGTTAAAAACATTTTATAAACAATATTATTTTTCCGCTGTTGTCTTATGATCGTGTGGTTGAGGCATATTTGTCTTCATGAGTTAGAGATAAGAGGGACGCTGGTGTGACTCGGTCATTTTCCAGGGCTAGCGATCCTAGTTTAATAACACTAGTTGCATTTGCGCTGGCCAGATGAAGTCTGAGAATGAAACAGACGCAACTATGATTTTTTTGAGGAACTCTGCTCCTCACTTGTCTCCTGCTTCTGCTCCTCTCTGGGTTTCTCAGTCGACTTCTCGGCCGACAGAAGGTTTTGAGTGTCAAACTTTGCAGATAAATCTTGTAACATGATTAAGTTTCACTTTAACTTAAATATGTTTTCATTTCAACATTGCATCAACTTCTGATAATGCATTCATATTTATTTAAATCTTCCATCATTTTAAAATTATTTATTTATTTATGATGTAATTAAAAACTAGCTTTTCATTCAATTCTCAAACCCCCGGCAGATCCTTCATGAATCCAGGTTTGGGAAACTTTAATGTAATGTTTAATATAGTGTTATTTATTAAAAACTAATTTAATATATTTTCCTTTTCTTTGTACTTTTATATCAATATAGTACAAGATTATTTTATTTAAAGCAAAAAGTAATCAGATTACCTAAAATATAAACTACAATTTTTGCCATGTAATTTGTAATCAGTAACAAACTACAATCTGTAAGTAATCTACACAGAACTGGATAAACTTCACACAAACAGAGGTATTAAAATCTAAATGAATACCCTTGAGTCCAATAGATATGGACAGTTTATGATGAGAATCAGATTAGGATCAAGTATTTCTGTGCTAAGTATTTATATTCAGGGGTGCAAACTCACAAGGCAATTCCAGATCTCTCAGGACCAAACAGAAGGTAATTTGCTTTAGAACTTCTAGAGAGGTTATGGAAGAAAAACACAGATTCAGAAGGGATTAAAATCACAAAACACAACTAGTCCCATTCGAACCAAGTTTTCAACTGGATTCAGACGTTGCTTTTTTGGTGTTGAGACAAAAACGGCACAAACACTCTGGAATAAGATTTGTGTGCACTTAAATCTTACGGCTTCAAGAGTCTCCAGGGGCCTCATTTATAAAAAAGTTACAAATGCGCAATTCAGAGAATGGAAAACGAATGTTATGCATGACATTTAAAAACCGCAAATGATCTTGCATATTGTGCGAGGCTCACTGGTGTCAGACCTCTGCCTTGTAAACACCTCCTAATTAATATCATTAGCATATTAACGAGCTTCAGTCAAGCGAAAGTTGGGCTTTTATTTATTTTTTCCGCAGCAATAATAATAATAATAAAAAAAAACAACAATTCTGTACTTTAATTTATAGCATCAAGAAAAAGAGGTTGCTTTTAACTCTGGTTCTTTAGAATTTATGTTCCCATGGCTATGAGATCCAATTTGTGCGTATGCGTGTTTTATGAATGAGGCCCCAGGTCTGTTCTGTGCACTGTTCGTTGATCTGCAGCAGAACTTACGTGTAAATGTTCCTGTCGAACTGGTCGTGCTCCTGTTTGCCGGAGGGAGGCACTATCGCGGGGTGTGGGATGCCTGTAGGGTGCATGCCGGACTGAAGCATCAGAGAATGAGAGAACCTACACACACACACACACGGCACACAATGAGATTTTCTAGCTCTGTGTGTATTAAAAGGAAACTCACCAACACATGACGCATTAGAAAAGACGTAGTGGTGCCTCTTACAGTGTTCTTTCAACCCCTTTTTTCCACACTATACACATTAATCCAAAAATTGCACGCAAAACACCTCGAAGCATTGCATTCAAAATATCATGAACACATCTCAAAAGCAAACAAATAATTACATTATAATATGAATATCATATTTCTGGCTGTATCATGTACACAAAGTTATTTAAACATTTCATGCATTTCTGTACAAGATCACTGGCAGAGAGATTGGCAATAAACACAAAAGCAAGATTGAAACCAAACTTGTTCTTACAGCATCGCACAGAATGAAAGAAGAGTATATGTGTGTTTATTAACAGGTCGGTGTCAGTGATGAATTCCTGTGCTGTTTTGATTGCTTGTGCTTCAAAAATGAAATACAGACCCCTCCTGATAAGATTTTGTATGCGTTACGCAGAGAAGTGTGTATTGTGCAAAAAGTGTTAGCATCTAGATCTAGTGTGTGCTTCTGCTGTTTAGGTGTCAGCTTTAAGAAACTGCGTGAGGAGTAAAGATTTTGTGTGTGAGCAGTGGAAAACAAAAGCCCTGTTTCGCGTCATGTGACCAGCAGCTGGCGCTCTATCCGCGCCGCAAGCCCTTCCTGCAAAACACACACGACCTCGTTCTGCCCGAGGGAAAACAAGCACGCCGTCTGAAGCATTCAATAAAAACTCCTCAAACGTCATTTCAAAGCAGCACTAATATCTGACGGGAAAGGACAGCAGAGAGGATTAAAGCTCAACAAAGACACCCTCGAAGCTCCAGACCCTGTTTTGGATTTGTGCCTTTGACACGAGAAGAATTGAACAAAGATGTGCTTCGTCTGTTGACGTCCGAATAAAACCGTCTCCACAGCTTGGATTTATTACTGCATGTAAGCATATTAACATGATTTGTTCCTCTAATTCGGGTTTTGGGTTACAAAGGAAGGATTTGATCACAGATGACGTCTGATGGGAAAAGCCACAGCGATGGGTTTGTGCCTCGCCCAATCCACTTTGAGACTGATCGGACCAAACAAACGACTTGAAGAACCCTCGAGAAGAGATGGAGAGGGAAGCTGGACTCTGTAAACCAGTCTGGGTTACTTTCTGACTGGATGTTATGTGTGTGTGTGTGTGTTGTAGAAACACAAAAATATACAGCACACAGCTGAGGGCCGGTCGTATGATCACCAATGGTGTCAGAATAGGCCCCTACTGGTTTCCATGCTCTTTGACAGAAATACACTTTAGAGAGTCGTGCAAAAATGCCATCTCTAAATGCAGCTTGTATTCTGCTCATCAGGGCTGCATTTATTTGATTAAAAATACAGAAGAAACTGTAATATGGTAACATATTATTGCTATTTTGAATACTGACTTTCCGTTTCATCATGCTTTCAAATGTCATTTATTTCTGTGATCAAAGCTGAATCTTAGCAATGTTTAATCCTTACTACAGTTTTACTGTTTTTTACTTGAAGGCTTGCCGTTATATGAAAATCTATCGAAGCGCAGGGAAACCAAAAGAGGCTGGTTTGACGCCCCGAAAACGCATACAGTCTTTCCAAAGCACACCTAAGGGGTCAAAACCTTGCATGCACATTCACGACTCCAAATAAAAAAGAAATTCAAGAACAAACAAGTTTAACCAGTGTTTCAAGCTGGTTAAAATCCAGTACAGGTCAGACTGACCCACACCAGATTATGAGAGATCCTTAGTTTACATACCACTGCTAGATCTACTAATAACTGGGTCGGCATTCACAGCATGATCTCTAGTAACCCCTTGTGAATGAAAACTGTTCAGGGTTCAATTAAAGCTCTCAGTTGAAAAACGAGGGAAAAAGTTGCATTAACTTCAGGCCAGTTCACACTAATAACAATAGCTATAATGTTACAGTAACAAGCGTGCTGCAGTTTGGTTTTTCTGAAACTTAACCACTTGAGCTCTTTAACATAGCAGGATGGAATTTGATTGCATCTTTCTCACCCTTCTGTGTTTCTCAGCAGTGGAAGTCATCATAGTTGGGTTCATTTGAAGAGCAGTGAATGGGAGAGTACCACAAATACATTTTTGCATTGGCATTTGCTCAAATAGCAAAAGTGTTTTCATGACTTTCAATAATAGAAAAAACCTGAGGGAGACCTGAGAGAGCGATGCTAAACTCCCCATCCCTCCCATAGACACTGTTTCAGAAACACCCTTAAACTAGGTTTTTTGTAGTTTGATGCAAATGTGATGTAATACACAGTATAGTGTTACAAATGTACATTCATTTTTTAAACAATAAACATATTTCAAACTTTTGATGACTGTTAAACACGTCCTCACGGTCTTGTGAAATAGGTCCATGTTTAAATTGTTCATCAGAAACACTTAAACTTACACTAGTGAGCAATGTTATTTGCAGTATATGAGTCTGGAGCACAGCAGCACAGGTTTGGAGAAATACACAAGCGTACATATTATCTGTCAAAATAATACATTTTTCAATTTTCTACTGTAAATATATCCAAACCTAATTTTTGATTAGTGCTAGGAACTTCATTTGGACAACTTTAAAGGTGAACGTTTTCGTTTAGATTTTCTTTGCACTCTCAGAATAGCTGTATCTCTGCCAAATATATAGTGTCCTGTCCTAACAGACCATACATTATTATCTCAGTGTGACCCGTATGTCTGTTTCTGTGCTCCAGGGTCACATATTTAACAACTGTCCCACACTGCTCAAGAGCTCAGCGGACATGTTCGAGCTGAATCGGGTCAGAATCGGTGCGGTCCTGTAAGCGTGGCTGGGTTGAGCAGTATTTGGGCTCTGGACGAGCTCAGCGGAGACACACACATGGCTGAAGCGTGGCGATGCGGTCAGCAGAAGCTCAGCCGAGGGCTGGTACTGTACCTGGGGAAGGAGGAGCTGCTCTGGAGGCTGGAGGAGAAGGACTGTCTGAAGCCGCAGGAGGGCAGAGGATAGACAGGCTGATTGGGCCTGTGGGTCGGGGACAGGGTTAGAGCCGCTTCTACTGAAGACCCAAACACTCAGTGTGTTCGGGGCAGGACTAACTGTTTGTCTGACCCATGGAGGCAGAAAACCTCTTTGACAACAATTCTACCAACGCACACGCTCAACTTGAATGACTTTAGTGTTTTTATGATCACGCAGTAACTATACTATACTAAAACTCAAATGTATAAATAAATAAATAAATGCAATTATATATATATATATATATATATATACACACACACACACACACACACACAGTGTCAAAAGATGCACTCAAAAAAACAGCCTAAATGTATGATTGATGTTTTGAAATTGAATAGAAAATATTCTTCCATTTGAATAAAACTGTTTTTATAAACCTTTGTTTTGTTTATTATGAACTTTTTCCATTTCAGTCCATTTCAACTTTTTCTATTTCAGTCATCAGATTTTCAAAACGCATTTATTCAAATCAGCATCAATCTGTGATACTTCAGTCATTTATATTAGTTTAATTAAAAAAACGTAACACTTTACTTTTGCTTATTAGCATGCATATTACAAGAATATTAACCATTTATTAGTGCTAAATAAGGACATATTAATACCTTATTCTACATCCCTAATCTGACCCAGTGCCTAAACTTAACAACTACCGCACTAACTATTAATAACCAGCGAATCAAGAATGTATTGAGGGAAAGTGTTACCTATTCTCAAGTGTTACTGACAAATCTGATCCATTTCATTTAGGTTTGATGAACAGATCTGTTTGTTTTTAGGGAATTAGTCATGTGTAATCCAGGTTTACTTGTACATTTATGAACTTAGCAGATGCATGTATCCAAAGCAACTTACAACTGGGGAGTACGTTGATTAAAGAGGCAAAGAGACACAGGAAGTGCTCAAAAGGAAATGCTACATGAGTTTTCAGCAAACGGTTGCACAATTCAAAATCAAATCAAAAACATAAATAGATTTAGGACTAAATATTGATCGGTTGTACTCTTGATGCTTGATGTTTCTATTCTGGTCTGCTTCAGAGCTCGTCAATGTCAAAATATTCCAGAAGACCAATCGAATCAAAGAAGGCGGGGTTTTTACGGTGCACAGTTACCGAGCGTCAATCTTTTCAAATCTTCACTTATGAACAATTACTGGTGAATTATTCATGTTTTCAGGTGACGGCTTGTTTTCCCAGACCTCGACAGACGTCAGGTTAACAGAGAACACGACGCCATCAACACACACACACACACACACACATCCGTCAACACACTGCGTGATGAGTTTCTCTCCAAATCAGCTCAAAACTTTATCACACAGATTAATATCAGCAATGAACAATGTAAAACAGGAAATAGGATATTAAAAAGTGTATATACTGAAAAATAAAATGTTAAACTCATATAATAATGAGGAATACTTTTTTTATATATTGTATAAAAATAAACAAATAATATATATTATATAAAAAATGTATAATCACCATTTTATTGAAATAACAAAAAAATGCTATCCCTTAAAATTAAGATATCTTACTGAATACTTAAATGTTCTATGATTTATCGAAAATAAGCCTACGTTAATGTGAATGTAATAACCTGTTAATGTTCTGAATCTATAATCATAATATTAACACTTTACAATAAGGTGCATTTATCTTAGTTCATTTCAGCATTTACTGATGCATTATTAATCACAAGTTGTGTTAATGTATTAATGCACTGTGAGCTAATATGAATAAAATGTAATAACCACTGTATTTTCATGAACTAAATCAATAAATAGTGTAATAAGTGCTAGTTAATACATGAACTTATGTTTACCAATTAGACCTTATTGTAAAGTGTTACCATGACGTTCAATTCTATTGTACTAAATAATACATCTGCAGTTATTACATTAAGTTGCTGCACATCTAAATCTACAGAGGCTTTAAAAACCACTGCCGCTTCGGAGTGCCCTCCTCAATCAGCAGATCTGACTTGAGATGTCTTACCAGTTCATGGACGGAGGGATCTGACCCTGAGGCAGCGAGTAGAAGCCAGGGATCTCCTGCGACTGATGTCTGTGAACACCTGTGAGACGGCGAGAGAGGACAGCCATTATTAACACGCTGGGAACCTGTCATTACCCCGGCCCCGGGCCCCGCGGCCCCCGTGTTTTCCCGCAGTTACTGCTAACGAGTGTGACGAGACACACAGAGCCAATGTGAGAGCTGATTCAGCCAATAAACTCCAATATTCTGAATATTTATTCATTTCTTATTTATAAAGACTGGCATACACCAGAAATGATGAATTAATGCGCTCAGACCTGGGTTACTTTAGTATCACTGAGATACTCTCTCATAGTTTTTCTTAATATTTTGAATCTGTTTTTATTTATCTATCAGCAGGATTTTTCATGATTTTTGAAGAAGCCTCTTCTGCTCATCAAGACTGCATTCATTCGATTCAAAATACAGAAAAAAAAACAGCAATATTGTGAAATATTTGTTTGGAAACTTGACACTTTTTTCGAAAACTAAATTGATTTATTATTAATATTTATTAAGAATCTGTTAATAAATATACCTAAATTGTCTAAAAACATTTTTTTTAGCCTAATGAAAATAATGTGACAAACTTCCTTTTACAATTACCCCAAAATACATTTTATTTTTTGCCACAAAACACATTCTCCCTCTTTTTTTTAATGGTTGAATTTCATTTGCAAAATTCATGTCTAATTAATAAATTTAAGACACATTACACGACAATTTAACTAATTATTATTATTTAAAAAAAGTCACATGATATTTTTTTTAAATTTATTTTAATTAATATTTATTTTACTTAGTTCCTTAATTAATTCTGTTTTCTTTTAATTCTTCTGAATTTATGATTTGATTTAATTTAATTAGTTAATTAATGATTCCCCAGATTTTTCGCATTTATATTTAGGTTTACCATTTTAATGTCTTTTTAATGTTTAATTCCTTAAAGTTTGAAAAGATTTTATTAACATGTATACTTTGAGAAGCACAGTCTGCACAGCAGTAATGCATTTCTGTCAGAAGTCCTGTGACTTTTATTTTGGTGGGTTGCTGTGAAGAGCTTGGAGTTTTAATGTGTATTTGGTGAGTTCAAGTTCTCGTATACTGTGACACAGATGGGAAATTCTGTGCCATTCTCTGCATTATACTGTAAATGCCAATTTTTATGACTGTAAAATTGAGTCTTGAGTGATTTTAGCTACACAACACAGTAAATAGCATTCTGTCTTTACTTCAGGAACCTCTCTCGTATCTTCAGGACTCTTCCAGTAATGATTAATTTAAGCATCAACAGATGTTTCTTCAAAAATGCCATATAAATGGAAATGACTGCTAGATGAGTCAGGAGCTGTCCTACAGTAGGAGTTCAGAGCTGGAGAGCAGCTCATATTGAGATCTTTGACCTTTGACTGGCATTTGGGCAAAACTGAGCACACTTTGAGACATTGTTAAGTCGTCTTCTGAAGCTCTAGAGGAGATTACAGAGGTCAGGACGCAGTAAATCTGTGGCTTAATGACTGAATTTGCATGTTGTCTGGAGGTAAAAACCATCTTGATGGCATTCTGTGAGTTTATAATTGTCCAAACAACAAAGAAGGAGCGTCACTGTGCTTTTCTGCAGGAAGTCATTTGTCAGCAGCACCCCACAGTTAAGAGCGACCCCGAGCAACCTGTGTTTGCTGAAGAATGCTGCGTGATGACTGTAATTTGCATTTGCTCTGGGCCTGTTTGTGAAGCGAACCCTCAATAAACCTGCCATGCTGGAATGTGAGCACGTCGACGAGCTCTACCTGAGAACCTGCGGCTCACGCTCCTCTCAGAGACCTAACAACATCAGCTGTGATCAAACTGTCAGAAGTGGATCTCCTTATGGCTTCTTACAGTCGATCTGAGCCCAGACCCATGCATGTTATTAACCTTTATTGAATTACTTGAGCAAATTAAGCTTAAATGTATATGTGGATACATGCATAAATGAAAACGCATCATTGTGACAATGTATAGGCCTTTTTAAAAGCCACTTTAGAGCTCAATATTTCAACTACAGGCCTGTGCATGTTATTTTTTCTTAACAGTTGTACCTAAATAATGTGTCACATAAAGGATATAAACGAATATACATAATGATTGTTCCTCCGTTACAGTAATAGCAACTAAATCAACTGTCATGCAAGAAATAAAATGGTGATGATTCTAAAAATAGACCTTGTTTACTACATTTTTCTAAGAATCAGGTTGACAAGCTTTTAGAGAACTGAAATATCTAAATGGAACGTGCTAAATTTAGTATATACAGATTAAAATACTGGTTTATATGGTTAATGTATGAATAATAATTTGTGCTAAAATTAAATGTATTTTGTATGTACAGCAGTTACAGTGCTATAAATAAAGAATATTAAAAATACAATAAAAACAGTAACATTTAAAAAATGTTCTTCTGCTTTTTGTGTGAAATGTATCGTAAAATGTCATTTTCTTCTCTTTTGCAAATATGAATTTTTAGTATCGTCACTCCAGTCTTCAGTGTCATATTATCCCTCTGAAATCATTATGATATGATCCTTTGCTGCTTAGTTATTATGGCACTAAAGTTATGCTTTTGCTGCTTTTTTGAGTTATATAAATAAATATGTAATTCTGCATCATTTGCGAAAGCTCTCTGATAGCGCACAAGCCCAGTTATTGGTCATGACCGCAAGTGCACATTTCTTATAATAACTCATTTTCAAAACAAGCCGTCAAAACATTCCCAGCCCAGCCGACCGAAGGTAAAATGAGCAAGTCTTAATGGAAAACATAAACGGCAGGCGGCATGCCTTTAAAACAGTCTATCAATATAAGACACGATCCACGTCGTGAAAGTGAAACCGATCAAACCGATGTCAGAGATGACTGGACCGCAAGCGCACCAGAAAACACCATCAAGATATCAAACACAGTACAGTAAAACATAAACCCTTCACATACAGTAAGTGTCAGAGGTTCAAACGTTCACTCTTTGTGCTTTACCACGTACTTTACCTGGATGTACGGTCATGACACATTTCAGACCCGCGTCGACATGGCCATGTAGCGTGTCGGGTCACGGTGGTTGGGTCTGGCACAGTTCATTGATTTACACACATTATGTAGTGAGCCGGATTGAGGACAGGTGTCTGACCACAGCACAGCAACCTCCTCAAACACTGCCTCTGTTCTCTGAGCTCCAATTATCATGTAACAGGGTTTTTACATCAAAAACATAATCATTTTAATAGATATGGCAGAAATTAGACTCTATGCTATGATTGGCTAATAGTTGTGTATGTTTGCTGTATCTGCATATCAAAGATCTGTTTATCAGACAAAGCATGTAATGAAAACCTCACACCTGTGTTGTGACATTACTATCAGTCTTTTAGTTTCAATCTTACACATCAAATTGTGCCTTTTTTGTAAACGAAAATGATGTGAACAAAAAAAAAAAAACGAGTTTTTACTGATGTGGTCTGGATCATCATCATTAAAAATAAAGTTCAAGAAAGGCTATGCAAACAACTTGGCACGGCGTGGGGCTAAACAGTGATGTAGAATCGGTGGGCGGGGCCAAACACAGTGATATAGAAACGTTGGGTGATGTAGAATTAGTGGATGGAGCTAAACAAGCAGCAATGAAGAATTGATGGGCGGAGCAAAACTGATGTAGAATTGGATAAACAAAGTGATGTAAAATCAGTGGGTGGGGTTAAACAGGCAGATACGTAGAATCAATGGGTGGGGCTAAACTGATGTAGATTTGGTTGGCGGGGTTAAACAGGAAGAAATGTAAAATCAGTGGGTGGAGTTAAACAGAGTGATGTAGAATCAGTGGGTGGAGTTAAACAGAGTGATGTAGAATCAGTGGGTGGGGTTGAACAGGCAGTAATGTAGAATCAATGGGTGGGGCTAAACTGATGTAGATTTGGTTGGCGTGGTTAAACAGGAAGTAATGTAGAATCAGTGGGTGGAGTTAAACAGAGTGATGTAGAATCAGTGGGTGGAGTTAAACCTAGTAATGTAGAATCAATGGGTGGAGTTAAACAGAGTGATGTAGAATCAGTGGGTGGAGTTAAACCTAGTAATGTAGAATCAATGGGCGGGGCTAAACTGATGTAGGTTTGGTTGGCGGGGTTAAACAGGACGTAATGTAGAATCGGTCGGTGGGGTTTAACAGAGTAATATAGAGTTGGTGGGTGGGGTTTAACAGAGTGATTTAGAATCGGTGGGTGGGGTTAAACAAAGTGATGTAAAATCGTAGGGTGGGGTTAGACAGAGTGATGTAGAATCAGTGGGTGGGGTTGAACAGGCAGTAATGTAGAATCAATTGGTGGGGCTAAACTGATGTAGATTTGGTTGGTGGGGTTTAACAGGACGTGATGTAGAATTGGTGGGTGGGGTTTAACAGAGTGATGTAGAAATTGGTGGGCGGGGTTAAACAGAGTGATGTAGAATCAGTGGGTGGGGTTGAACAGGCAGTAATGTAGAATCAATTGGTGGGGCTAAACTGATGTA
>JAUCMU010000046.1:15135352-15151848 GCA_032275025.1 Enteromius treurensis | reverse complement strand
GGGTGGGGTTAAACGGAGTGATGTAGAATGAGTGGGTGGAGTTAAACAGAGTGATGTAGAATCAGTGGGTGGGGTTGAACAGGCAGTAATGTAGAACAAATGGGTGGGGCTAAACTGATGTAGATTTGGTTGGTGGGGTTGAACAGGCAGTAATGTAGAATCGGTGGATGGGGTTTAACAGAGTGATGTAGAATCAGTGGGTGGGGTTAAACAGAGTAATGTAGAATCAATGGGTGGGGCTAAACTGATGTAGATTTGGTTGGTGGGGTTAAACGGGAAGTAATGAAGAATCGGTGGGTGGGGTTAAACTGGCAGTGCTGTATAAGCAGGCACTGATCTTCTATGGAGGCAGTATTTCTCCACACTATTTCATCATAGAGTAGATCATTCCACAAGCGGTCATTCTGGTAGACCGGCTTCAATATGAGCTGATTTTAGACTAACAACAGAGTTTTGAGTTCTGAAACTTACAGGGTGTTTTTATAGCACCTCTTACATGTCAAAAGATCAAGGGAGATTTGGTTTCTCATTTCATGACCCTTTATACGTGCAGGTAATGGGAAATGTGCCAGTATCTGTCATTTCTACTCAATTTACTTTATCAACAATACACTTCAAAGTTAAGTAGGTGAAGTGAACTCATTGCTGTAGTAAAGATGGGTAATGACGCTTGACTAGACTAGTCATCTAACAAACAGGTTGCTTTTGTGTTTTTGTGTAATCATATTTGGTACATCAGGCTTTTATGGCTCATATATTATGATATAGAGAGAATATGAAAGAAAAAACAGCTTAGTTTTTATTCAGAGAATCAAACTTTTGGTGAAAACACGACTTTATAACAGTGTATCAGACGCTTACATTAACGTTCTATATCTCCAATAATATGTCTCAGTAAGATGTTACTTTGTGCTTAGTTTGATGTTCAATGCCTTTGGGTATCATATACTGTATGTTAACTGTTTACTTTTCGCTTAGTTTCATAAACACCAGAGAACAACATAGAGTGTCTGAACATCACAGTGGTGATTCATTACGGAGTGAATCCTTGTTTTACAAGTGAGCCAATGATTCACTGACACATTCATAAAGACCTACTTCATTCTTGAGTAAATCAGCTGTTCGGAGGAACTGGTTGAATGAATAATTGCATGAAGTCACTGTGAGTTGCTATCACCTACTGGCAGTTTTACCTGCATATCGTCGGTGTTATTTTTCATTCTCTTTAATGCCCATTTATTATCAGTATGATACTGATTCATCATCATTATTGATTGAAACAAAATATGTCTTTCTAGGTGACCCGGTTCAAAAACATTTCTGTTATGTTGGTGTAAAATCTCTTCACATCCCGATAGAAATCACTGTTTTCTAAATGTGTTTATATGTATTTATATTGTCGTGGGACTATAAAACGTTCATCCAATCATATTCCTCGGTCCGAGGGCTCTGATAGGCTGTCTTACGTGCCAGTCAGTGAATGTATTTGCATACCTCCTTGCACCCTTTTTATCATTGTAATATTATGCGCTTTGTACTGTAATGCTTTCCCAGCAGAGCTACTCTGACAGCGTTGATGTCGTCTCTCATGATGTCTCTGCTCTGTCTGTGTGTTTAAAAATCACCTACCCCACCTCTATTTAACGCAATAATCACTTTAAATGATGCTTTTTGGGGGTAATGTCTCTGCCAAAACTCAACAGCTCTGTTTATAATACATATTAATAATGCCATGATTGCAGTCAGCCTAGTAAAAAAGCTATATACTGTCTATTTGTAAATTATTTGCAACCAGGTGTCATGCATTTACGTGGCGAATGCATAGCTAGCTAACACCTGCAGGCTGTAGTAACAAACGCCCGCCCAAAAAATGAAGTACCACATAGCCCACAGTCTTTGTAGCATGCTTCAGCAAATGCATTTCTAAAGTTAATGACTAAACGTAAATGCAATGCCATAATATAATGCGTACCGCGCAGCTCACAGGTTTGGATGGACATCGAGAGAAAATAATAACATCGGAGTGTGTGCATTATCTAACTGAACCGCTTGATGATGCAGGGAGTTTGTGGATCATGTGTTACCTGGTTTCTGGCTGACGTCTGTGGGAATGTGTGGAGGACTGGGGTTGAAGTGATCGTAGGGCAGCAGCGGCGTCAGAGGATGCATCCCCTGCTGGACCACCGACACTTTGTTGGACTGCAAGGAACACACACACACACATAAGATGCCGGTCAGTTGAAGTAAGATGCTTGAAAGCGGCGTGCGAGCGTGTCAGATGTTGAATACATTTGCTGAAGGAATCAATGGGAAGGAGCCATTTGATCGATACGCCTTTGATGATCAAGGCCAGCAGCACAAGAGCTTGTTTGCTTTCATGTCTGTGTTTACAAATGGCCTTCAATAACTCATGTGAAATCCAGTTTGCTAATGCTAACAGCATGTTGTTTGACACGATGCGTCATGGCGGTTGCATGGCTGGAAGTAGCTGCATTTCTTGGCCAAACTTCTGACTGCTGTGCCTTTCATATGAGCGTCTTTTCATCTGCGCACATGTGCGAGAGACTTTCAGACTGCGTTTCCTACAGAATTTGACAGATTTGCCACGTGTGGCCACATTCATGTGCAAAGTCCTTTTTTTTCTCCTTTCTTCATAACGGGTGCTGGCCATTAAACACCTGAAACCAAACCCAGGGATTAAAGCCCCCCGAAATAAACCATCTGCCTAATAACTTTTTTCAGGCTTCTTATAATTACTCAAGACCAACAGCATTTGCTATGGTCAGCTTGCTTAATGTTCAATATGTTTCCAGTCTACATAAACAATGCAATGCAATCATCTACTTTAGGTGCATTTTTTAAATAACAGGAAAAATGTTAACATCTTAAAAAGCGTGTCACTTTTTGCATATTCCTGATTCAATCATTTTTGCTTTCGATATTATTAATAATGATAACCAAAATGCATTTAAAATGTTTGCAAAAAAGGCATGTGCTCCACAGACAAGCATTTTTGTGCATTATGAAAACAAGACTTCACATTACCTTAACAGCATGAAAAATATAACATGTTATTCACACAGGCAAAAAACATAGAAGCGCTCAATGACTCCCGTTACAATCAATAAAGCCTTGTACACTGGAGAATCAATCTCTGATCTACAAAGTGTCTGCATTTTGTCATTTATGATGATAGACTTTATGAAAGTGCAAAACAATCGGCACACCAGACAAAACGATGAACGCCTCCGATTGGCTCAACACAAATGTGTGTGACTGGATATAATGCTCAAAGCTACACGAAAACAACATGCATGCAACACAAGCAGATATAAATGCTGCAAAAACTTGGACAAGACACTGGACAAGAATTTGATGAAGAGATGAAACGCTGCAAAACAGGCTTATATCCCACCCAACATACTTATCTTGCAAACTCTTGAAAAGACAAAAAGAAGTGATTAACAGCACAATATTACAAACACAAGTCCAATGTTCATACGGCATCAAACGAGCATGGCTATTATATATCAGAGCGTAAAATCTATTTGCATGTGCTTCTATCCTTTAATCCGGCGTTTCTTTGAACGACAATGCAGGCATGACTTGTTCTGAGGGTCCTGTCCTTTAATACTGACCACCGATGGACACTACTAACCCTGGGCTCCTCGGGTCTCAAACACTGTCCCGTCTAATGTATTCTTTGCTTTAAAAATCTAAGTGCTTTTTTGAAGCGGAAATTAGAGGACCTTTCGGAAGCGAGCGCTTTGAGTGTTACGTCTTTAATCTCCTGTTTGAGCACTGATGTGTTTGACGCGTTCATTTTACACGCTTTATGTTGCCATTGATGTGGTCAAGAACGCTGAATCAGATGAACCTTTGGTCTCTATGATAATATGCCTGGAGGAAGTATATTTAGGAGTGGTGTAGTAGACATCAGAACAACCCAAGAGAAAAAACGTGACACCTAACATACCACGTGCACCGCCATCCCTGAATACAAAACGCTATTTTAGCTTGTGCAAGAGTCCAAATGATATTCTTACCTGAGGATTCATTTCATATTTCGTCAGCTACAGGAATTAAACATAACACTCATGTTCTCCAGAGAGCATTCAACTACTTGCATTTGACAAACAAGAAGATCCAGAACGATTATGCATCCTAAAACATCTTATCATGATATTTGGACCATTTCGTCAGTGATGCATGCAACACTTTAAATCAAGAGAAAGGAAATGAAAGAATATAAAATGCATTTTAAAATATTATTTAACATTTAAAACAAATGTATTTAATAAAAACTAAAATAGATAGCTTGCCGGTGATATTATTGCTTCTGCTTATTGTTGCAATATAAACACATGGCTGTAATAAAAACTAAAAAAGGACAGATATTGCTAACAGGTTCAATAAAAATAGAATGAAGATGTAATATAGTGCATATTGCAAAGTGCTCCTCTTTGGAATGATTCATTTCTATTTGATTAACAAGCTTATTAATCAGCTTTTTGAGGTAAACGCGATGTTGCATGACATTGTTTACGTCTTTTTGTGGTTGAAACAATGATTGCGTGATTGCATGAGGCTTGAAACCAAGCCTGCAAATAATATTTGGTGATGTTCAGTTCACACACCAACAGAAAACTAGACTAAAAGAATCTATATAGTTTCATCAAAATTTGTAGAAACGGTCATCATTTACTCACCCCCAAGTCCTTTTAAACCTGTTCAGCTGGACCCCATTGAAAAAAATAATATGCAAGTCAATAAGGGCCGTCACCTGTCCTTTTGTGTTCAAAAGAAGAAAGAAACTCGTCCAGGTTCGGAACAATGTGAGGGTGAGTCAGTGATGACAGTTATGATTTTTGGCTGCGCTATGCCTTTAAGAGCCAGAAATCAATATTGTTTACAGCTGGTGTGTTTACCTGCTGCAGTTTATCCATGATGTGTCACGCTAATTTAACATCTCTGTTTCTCCACAAGCATCAGATGTTTCTTTACTCACTCTTTCAGACACTGGACACATGCTATGTGGAGAAAGTCATCTGGATCCCCAAACCGTGGAGAGAGGCGCTCGTCTGCGCTTCAGATTACTGTAACTGAGAAAAAACTTCACTTCCTGACTGAGTGAAAGTGAGATAAGCAAAATTTCCACAGTGGTCTTTAGAGGCTGTATCTATTCCTGTTGTCTTGAGGGTAAATGTGCGTGGGTTTATTAGAATCGAGGTCAATTTCAATTCGATGCCTCTTAAAGCATCCGTGAAGAGACGAGAGCTTATATTGTGATGCTGCTGGAGCTACGCTGACACCGCGCCGCAATCTGGAAATAATTCCGCCAGATCTGTAAGATGGGGAAAATGAGTGCCACTTAGTTGGAGGTTTGAGGAACTTCAAAGGAGACGCAGACATAACAACAGAGGCACGTTTAAACACACTCAACCCCCAGCCGCCGGCCCCCTCCGTCAACACCCTCCTCGTGCATACTATTATTGGCTTGCAACTTTTGGAAAGTCTCGAAAATCTGAAACACAGATCGCGTCATTGCCATTTATCTCCATATACATTCATGCATTTAGTGCATGCTTTTATCACAAAAGCAATTCAGCAATGCCAGGTTTATTACACAACAGCTCAGTATTGTTTTCTCTTTACTTGCACTCATTTCATTCAGTCAAGTGCACAGTCCAGAAAGTGCAATGAATTTCTGACTGCAGGAATATGTTGTCAATGTAACAAGTTGTCATTTTTTACAGAGTAGACTAAAGCTCTCTCACACACACACACATGCGCATACACGCTTATTCAACCATCTAACTGGGGAAAAAACAGACTTGTATGATCCAAACCCTAACAGAATACTTTTTGCATCTTTACATTAACAAAACAACAAGTGTATTTATTTGTATACTATTTTTATGAATGAAGATGTTTAACACAGGAAAGTTTAAATCAGGAAAGATGTGTTAAAGGTACAAAAATGTATAGTAAAGACTAGATTATTAGAAGATTTCTATTTTTAATAAATGCTGTTTTTATATACATATTTATATATTTTTTCATCAAATAAATCTTATATACATATATCTCACAGGTTCCAAAAAATATATATTTTAAATATAAATATATTCCAAAAAATATATGCATTGACAATAAATTGGATCATGTGGCAGAGAAGACTGAAATAATGATGCTAAAAAATCAGCTTAGCTTCACAGGAATAAATTATATTTTAAAGCCTATTAAAATAGAAAAACAGTCTTTTAAATTGCAATAATATTTAACAATATTATAACGATGTATATGATTATATATGTAAACACACACCAGTATTTATATGTATTCATAGGGAATTGGTCTGTGAGCACGAACATAATTGCACATAATAATTTATAGGCAGCACCAATCTGCTTCCATCTTCACACAACAGAAATGAAGATATAATGGCTTCAATTATGCGCTCTTCAAAATAATTGAATCAAACTTCACTTGCTAAAACCAGATGACTGATAAAGTGCCAACAAGCAAAGAAGAGCTTATTCATTACAGCACTTCGCTTAGAAGCATTAACTCTGAGAAAGCGTCTTGTTTACAGTGTACGAGACGAGATGAAGACAAATAACTACCCACAGAGCCACAAGTGTCCCAATCCTATCAAAAACACTCCTCTCCCTGGGCTTCTACCGGACACACACACCATAAAACAACTCCACGATTGTTTGTCCTGCGGTTGGGAGGAATCTGACACAAGTACGCTTTGAATAAAGCATTACTGTTGAAATAAATCCCCAAAACACAGTCACGTTAAAACCAGACAAAACCATTTATGGAGAGGCCAAATAAAAACAACAAAACAAACAGACCGTAAATAAGAATGAAACGCTCGCACATCAAACGCGTACGATAATAAAGCTAAACCTAACACAATAAAGTCAAAACCGATTACTCAAAATGAAACTCTTTGAATTTGCCGGGTATTTCTGAAGCTGGCCTCGGTGCCCGAGGGAAGCACCTCGCCTGAGCAAAAAAAACCCATCTCGACACTCAATCTTACTTGGAAAGGCAGAAAAAAATGAATTTGCTTACGCACCGACATGCATTAAAAAGGTCTGATGATTGAAATAGTCTACTGGGTATTTCTCTAGGTTTTTTTGAGGAGCTTTTATATTTACAGTAGGTCTGATACTTTCTTATTTACTACATTCTTATAAGTTTCCTTCAGATTTTTCGGAAGAAATTACTTTGCATTCAAATAACTGCAAATAACCTCAAACCGGCTTTAAATTCTCAAAGATGAGATGTTTTATCACTCAAATATTAAGCGCTGCAATATTAAAAATAAGAAAATATTGGAAAATAAGAAAATTAACATAATATATCTGTGCATGGTAACACTTTTACCATTTACAATTAACCACAACCTCAAGAAATGATCATTTGCTGCCTATTATTAGTGAGTAAAGTAGTTAGGTTTAGAATAAGGCATAAATATGTGCTTAATAAATGACTAATATTTATATATATTTTTTTCTTTTTCTTTCTTAAATATATACATGCATGTGTGTGCATGTATATATATATATATATATATATATATATTTATATACTCATAATAAATATAAACAGTACACACATATATATTATGTAAACAAAAACATTTATTTTGGATGCGATTAATCGAGATGAATTGTTCGACAGCACTACTTATAATGCATTGCATGATCTCATGAGTAACCATAGTTATGATACATCATCATACTCATCTACTCATTTTTAGATGTATAATGCATTTTAAAAAGCCTTCAAATTGCATTTTATTTTTAATCATTTTTAATGCAAAAGGGCTTCAGCCGAATTTCTCTTTATTGGTTATTTGCTCTGTTGCAGATGAAAAGCAATAAAGCTGGGAAGGACTGTCCAAAAACAACCTCATTCTCGCTTACTCTTCATTTTTTGTTTCTCTTCCACGGATTCGAGATTCTTTCACAGCCCAAACGTCATAATTAGCGCTGGGTGATCCGGCGCTGAGCCTCCCGAGGCATCACGAGACGACTTATTGTACACACACCTTCCCTTCACAGCTCTGTTGCCAGCAGTTACGATGATGATAATTACAGCATCACAACAGCGCAGTAGCCACAGATGAAAGAGACCAGAGCCTCCACGAGCCGAGGTGAGGCAGACGGGAACTGTTGGTGGTAATGCCTCTGGGAACGGGAGTGTGTGTGTGTGTGAGGAAGTGTCATTGGACGACTCTTTACTAATGGCTACAACATCAAAGGCTGGAGCCTGAAGAAGGACGGGGGGGGGGGGGGAGTGTGAGACTAAAACACATAACACAGAGCAACAGCAAAGTTTGAACACTCGACTCCATCCATACGCTCAGCATATCATAAACACAAAACTTCCTCTTCCAGCTCACGTCACTCACTCACCTACTGATAAAAAAGTGCATTGATGTGAACTTTAAATACCTGTACTTGCTCATAATACAGTATCAATGAGAACAAGGCCTCCTGAGGTCCACAAAGTCCTTTGTTTATACAGTTGCATTTGTTAATATTTCAGCGTCTATTAATGTATTATTAAAATCACAAGTTGTGAACTAACAATGAATGATAGTGTTGTTATGAGCTAATGTCAACAAAAATGAATAAATGCTGTAATAATTGTTTGTTATTAACTAATAATTAATGTTATTAAGTAATGTTAACAAATGACACCTTATTGTAAAGTGTTACAGATTTATGATATTTATAAAGTATTTGTATTTGATAGATACCCAATGAATTAGCATGGAAAAGACTAGAAATATATAGAAATTGGCTGTTGATTAGTACATATTAATAATGTCTTATTCTGCATGATCATATTTTAGATCCACCCCTCGCTGACTATTAACGAGGACTTTACTGAGTTAGTATAGTGAGAACTGCACTTTATATTACACATTAATAATGCGTGCAAACCTGTCACAGGCATTACGAAGAGACATCAGAGCGAGAGCTCCTGAAACCCGAGGGGTCAGAACAGGACAATCCTGCGCCAGGACAAGGCTGCTGTGATTGTCTCCGAGCGAAGATGGAATCAGGAGGAGTGTGTTTTGAGCGTGGAAGAGACGGATCTGCTGAAATCAGAGAGCAGCGCTGCCTCAAATATGCATGGACGGGGGAAGCAGACCCTTTCATGTAGTAATTTATTCCCTCTGATTAATTCACGTCGCTCCGCTGGATGCCACCCGCGGTGCCGGGCCCTCGTTCCCATGGCTACGGCAACCTGTGGGGTCCGTCCTCAAACCTGAGCTCAGGGACACCCGGAGACACTGACCGATGGGACCATCGCTAACTTTACGAGCACCGTCACTAGCCCAGCCCGGTGATTTACTAGATTAGGATTAGCTACTGTTACACACCGAGTCTGTTACTTACAGGTACTTACACTTAAGTACAATCCTGATACACTTTAAGTAGCTTACGTATGTGTAATATTCTGTAATATTAATGTCATCAGAAAGGTATTACATGTATTTAAGCACATATGTGACAATCTTTTGGTTACAAATGTGTAACAGTATCTGTCAGTTACATCTACATCATCACAAATTGTTCCATAACCTTTACATGGTAAGTATATTTTGTGTTATGCAAGTACAACGGCTACTACTAAGTACTTACTAGGTAATTACTCTGTATTATGGACACCTTAAAATAAAGTGTTGCCAAATATTTTAGAGCTCGGAAAAATAGTGAAATATAATAGCTTTACTCAATTTACATACAAAACATTTTGGATCTTGGCTTTTTTACTCCATCAATTTATAACAGAGAGAACACAAAATGACATTTTTACAGTTCAAGCTCTTTTTGATATAATAAAAGCAGATGTCGGTTTACGCCATCAACTCCAAAAAGGACAATAACGGTTAAACATTTTCTAAACGTCATCATATGCACCACAAACCAACCGACATCAAACTTCACAAGAGCCAATGAGAGGGAGATTTTACTGAATATGGACAGTTTTCGTGTTATTCGTTTCAGTATCGGAGCATAAGTGTGAGTAAATCATGAATGTTTATCTTGAGCTGTGCTTTTAGGCCCAGCCGTGGACATGAAGGAATAAACCACAGGAAAATATTGCACAAGGAGCCTGTAGACGAATCGTAGCCTGCAGTTTTGCTAAAAGGTGACACATTTTGTCCTTTCGGCAGCATGTAGACGTGATGTTTAGTCTGTGATAGAGTTCCTGAAGCTGCGACGCTATTACGGCGTTACTCACGGACCTCAGAGATGCTGATTCTAATTATCGGCGCTGAGCTCAAACCGTCTCAGATGTGGCTGCAGATATCAATCATATTAACCCAGAGGAAAGCAGCTTGAAGCGGCTTAATCCTGTGGCTTCTTCATGAAGAAAATGTTTTTGGATGCTTTGTATGTTTGCTAACCAAACTCCCAATGGAAAAGACCCATGATTTTGATTTACACGGCACCAGAAAGGATAAAGTTATGAGATTATACGCATTAATTGATATAAATCGTTTAATCACGTCATCATGCATTACGCTCTGTTCTCCTACTTGATAATGTTCAGTGCTTGCTACGATATGGATTGTTAAAAGCGCTATAGAAATAAAAAGTGATTGATTGAGGTGCTGTTTAAAGTGTTTTTAACAAACCCTCTCTGTTCATCGAGAATATTGTGAAATTTTCTGTTCTAATATGCTTTAAAGTATCATTTATTTATGTGATGCGCAGCTGAATTTCCAGCAACATTACTCCAGTCTTCAGTGATCCTTTATGATGATTGTATTACATTTTATGATTATCATCAAAGTTTAAAAACTGCTTAATACAGCTTCGTATTTTTTTCAGGATTATTTGATGAATAAAAGTCACGAAGAACAGCATTTATTCAAAGTAGAAATCAACATAAGTCTTTACTATCTCTTCAATTATTTAATTCATATCAATTTATCAACACATCATTGCGGAATATAACTAGTAATTCCTTTCAGGAAAAGAAAGAAAAAAAATGACTGACCCAACTTTTGAACAGCAGTGTTCTATTTTAAATAAAAACTATTATTTTTAGGTATTTATTCATCAAAGAATAAGATATTAAATCAGCATTTTATTATGATTTCTGAAGGATCATGTCAAACTGAAAATTCAGCTGCGCATCACAAACATAAATTACATTTTAAAGTATACTAAAATTTAAAACCGGTATTAAATTGCAATATTTCATGAAATTACAATACACACACACACACACATCTATATATATATATATAGGCCTATCTATCTCTCTCTCTATATATACATATATATTTATATATATATATATATACACACGTATATATATATATATATTTATATTTCCTTATATATCTATTATATATATATAAAGAGCACTATATTCAGATCAGGTGGGAAGAGGAAATCAAGTCATAGGAACTTTCATCTGTGACATCACTTCCTGTCAAAGCATTAGATAATACATCCTGACACGAGTAGCTGTGCATTTGTCACAGACAGCAGATCTGGACTGACGTCAAACACCCACACGCTCCAAGCTGCAGGGAAAACAGGTCAAGACGACCATCGACACGAAAAAGCTTGATTCTTTGGCACTTATTTTCATTGGAAGAGATGAAAAATAAAAACTAAATCGGCTACATTGTGTCAGTTGAAGTGCACTAGTGTTGTCAAAGTAGTCTGTACCAAAGCCAGTAAAAGAGAACACATTTTGACAGCAAAAACTATTTAGGTATTTGAAATTAAACAAATATAATTGTTGATAGCATGTGCAATGTGCAAAACACATTAACGGGTAAATAATACATTAAAACTTCCAAAATAGCAAAAAAACACACAAAAAGAACGCTAAAAAATATCATTTACAAGAATGTTCCTTAGTGTAATTCTTTCTCTAAAATATGACAGGTTCTGGTGTTTTCTGGTTGCGACTCAAACACATTATTGTCATGGCAGCTGGCTTTGATGGGATTTACTCGGTGTTAGTGTTTTTAAAAAAAATCCTGGAGAAGATGAACGTTCAATTTAGCAAAAAGGTCATGTCACACTCTCAGAAAAAATTTACAAATGAGCTTCTCAAAAGCTACCTTTTAGGCTCCTAAGTATACTAATATGCACACTTTAGGTAATAACATGCACCTTTAAGGTACTAATACAGACACTTCAGGTACAAAAGTATACCTTTTGAAAAGGTGTGACAGCTTTAGTACCTTTTTTTCTAAAAATGCATATTTAGATTATCAGTGTCCCTTTAGTTCACAACCCTTGTGTTATGTGTTGTGTCGCAATGATTTTCCTTTGAAACAACCAAGCTGGAGGATATTTTAACTTTACGAGGAAGCGATGATTTGTAAGTCTGCTCCGGAACCCAAATCCTTCTTAAAGAGACAGTTCGCCTAAAAATAAACATTCTGACATCATTTGTTCACACCTTATGAGAACATAAAAGAAGGTATTCTGAAGAGTGTAGCTGGTGACTTCTATAGTATAGGAAACAAAACAGAAAGTATTTGTCTACCCAACGTTTTGCGTTCAACAGCAGAAGCAGGTGTTTGGATCTTCGCATCTCTGTGGTCTTCCGATCGGCAGATGTGGTTCAGCTCGTTGGATCTTTTCGCCGGTTTTATGTTCCAGCAGGTGAAGATTCAATAATATTGCATGTAAAATAGTTTGACTGAATTTCAAACACGGCACACAAAGGCGCAGGAGCAGTTGTGATGCGCGCTCTAATGTGTCTGAAGAGCAGTTTGATTAAAGGAGCCTAAAGGAGATCTGCTTGTGACCATTATAACACCTCCACGCATTATTCCGCCACGCATCAATTAAAGCCTCATCCGATTGGCTCTCGCATGCTCTATTAGCCCACCGCAGCCTGATCCTCTGCTCTTTAATCTCTCGTCATGTTTTTATCGACTGGAGTATTGATTTGATGTTCAGACTTTCATCTCCCACAGCTCTGAGGGCTCGTGATGTGGAGCTGCTTTAACCCTTTCATGTTGTGGAGGTTGGATACATTAGATACACAGCGACGGCCCTCATCGCTGAAGACAAGCACATCTACTGTATGTGTGAGCCTGGAACTGAGCAGCCAAAATGATATGATTTGTCTTTCATACCTAAATATATCAAAACTTAGTAACATGCATTGCTAAGAACTGTTAAAGTGATTTTTTAGTAGTCGGTACTAGCAAAGATCACACTTCACGATGCAATTTGAGATAACAAAAACTATTTCAGTATTTGAAAAAATATATACCATGCATTTATTGATTCAAAAATGAACAAAAAAATATCTAACCTCTGATTGGCTACTGAGTTCAAAAAACATCTCTATGATTGGCTACAACTCTTTGTAAACAGAAACCGCTTGAAGAGAAAGCACTTGTCTGTACCCCATGAAATCAGTTTTATTTTTCCAAATTGGTTACTTTGCTTTTTTTCCTGAATTCTGTTTTTATGAATGCATTTTTTAATCAGTTAAAAAAAAACATTTATAATCAATTAAAATCATAAATCATTTCAACAACACAGGGCCTTATGAAATAAGTAAAAATAAGTTACAAAATATGTTATTTTCTTAAATTTTTACAGATTTTGTGCTTAAAAAATGAAAAAGTGTGTTAAGAAAATGAATGCTTTAACAGTTTCTTAATGCTTTAAATGTAAATCAATGTAAAAAGTAACCCTTCCTTTACTAGTTCTGCACAACAGTGGTTTACTCTTTAAATCGAAACACTGACCAAAGAATTGTGCGAAATGTTGTAAGAAACGGTATTATTAATGCAACTTTACGAACTTTTAAATTCAACTTGATTTTTGAAGTTGGTTTAATATAACTGATTCTCCTTAATAATTTAAGACAGCATCTGATCTGCAGTTTATGAGCTGAGATAGATTTTTTACTGTCCACCAACTAGCTGTGATGACTAAAAAATAAATCTGAAGCAGATGATGTTTTGTGTCACATTCTGTAGGGTTTGCGCCAAAATATCCGTCGACTGACTAGACCGCATGGGGATTGGAGAAGGATGTGGCCAAACGATCTCAGCGAATGAGGTATCAAGCAAATCGATCATTTGGACAAATAACACAGCAAGCCACCTCACCATATAATTTTGGCAGAAAACAAAGCCCCTACAGACTGCAGTCCATTGAGTCTGGATGTGACCCTCCCCTCCAGTCACTGCGTCCCACTCCGAACACTGCATCCTATTTGTCCTGTGGTCAGACGCATTGTTTGATGATGATTTGTAATGTAAATATGCGGTTTTCTGCCTCCTCAGAGTGAACCGGCTCTGGATTGGCCTGCCCCTGCATCCCATAATTACCAGTGACTTCCTTGAGCGGCATCCCGGAGCCAAGATGCTAATGGAGAGCCTCTCCGAGCTGCTAGTAAACTTCTGTCTGACATCAAGCGCTTCATTAAAGGCCAAGAGCAACATGGAAAAGAGCAGCATGTAGAGCTGTGGCCCGCCGCGCGACTCAGAGCTATACGAACAAACACATCTTCGTCATCATTCTCATCATCCTCCACTGGAGGGGCGCTTCTAGAACACACCACCGAGGGTGAAAAGCGCCCATCAAAAGATTGTTCATAGATACACTATAAGAAATACAGAACCGGTGTACACAGTGTAAATTATGCATTGAAGATTGCATTTTAGATTTGAAAGAAAAAATGCTGCTTATTTTTGTGGCAAGAAGGTTTGCTGTGTCTGTCACCGTAGTGTCCAGAGCATGGAGGCGCTACCAGGACATCAGGAGACGTGGAGGAGGCCGTAGGATGGCAACAACCCTCCGCCTTTGTGCAAGGAGGAACAGGAGGAGCGCTGCCAGAGCCCTGCAAAATGACCTCCAGCAGGCCACAAATGTGCATGTGTCTGCTCAAACGGTCGGAAACAGACTTCATGAGTGTGGTATGAGGGCCCAACGTCCACAGATGGGGGTTGTGCTTACAGCCCAACACCTGCAGAACGTTTAGCATTTGCCAGAGAACACCACGATTGACAAATTCACCACTGGCGCCCTGTGCTCTTCACAAATGAAAGCAAGTTCACACTGAGCACATGTGACAGACGTCACAGAGTCTGGAGACGCCGTGGAAAATGTTCTGCTGCCTGCAACATTCTCCAGCATGACGGGTTTGGCAGTGGGTCAGTGTTGGTGTGGGGTGGCATTTCTTTGGAGGGCCGCACAGGCTTCCATGTGCTCACCAGAGGTAGCCTGACTGCCATTAGGCACCGAGATGAGATCCTCAGACCCCTTGTGAGACCATATGCCGGTTGGCCTTGGGTTCCACCTAATGCAACACCCTTATGTGGCCGGAGTGTGTCAGCATTGAAGGCATTGATGCTATGGACAGGCCCGCCCGTTCCCCAGACCTGAATCCAATTGAGTACATCTGGGACATCATGTCTCGCTCCATCCACCAACGCCATATTGCACCACAGACTGTCCAGGAGTTAGCAGATGCTTTAGTCCAGGTCTGGGACGAGATCTTCAGGAGTCCATCCGCCACATCAGCAGGAGCATGCCCAGGCATTGTAGGGAGGTCATACAGGCACGTGGACGCCACACACACTACTGTGCCTCATTTTGACTTGTTTTTACGGACATTTCATCAAAGTTGGATAATTCTGTGGTGTGTTTTTCCACTTATCCAGACTAAAAATCACTAAAAAACCCGACATGTGTTAAAACAATGGACTTACTAACTGGTGCTTGATGAGTTGAGAATGAGATGAGAACTGGCTCTCAGGAAGATTAGGAATAAATGAGGAGTATCAAAAGACTATAAGTGAACATCTCACCATATACATGGGAAATGACAGACTCTGACAGAGTTTGTGGAAAGCTGGGGACTGTGTCCGGTGAATGGAAAGCTGAGCTGCAGGTGGTTTCTGCCCTCTGTAAATTAAGAAGCAAACAAACAGAAGACTAGGTCACAGAACACACATTAAGCTTCAGAAAATTATTAATTTAGTTGAATTTTTCCAATGATACGGTGATACTGCAATATTGTGCTAATTTGAAATAAAAACTTTTAAGAACTTCAGCTTCTGACTTTGTCTTGAAAAACGATTCAAAACGCTAGTCAAGGCACTAAATGGAAAAAAAAAAAAAAAAGATTTCGGTAGATATGCTGACCCCTTCATGACCCTGCGATTGAGTGCAGCCAGTGATACACAGCTGAAGTGCTTGGCCCCTTGTGACACACAGTTGCGCAGTCCACTGCTTGCTTTTATCACTTTGTCAAATTGAGGATCAATCTTTCCTTGAACAAACTGCCCAACCTGGAACAAAAATAAACAAGGTTTACTGTATATATAGATACATATACAAAAATTACCATTTGTCGATGTAAAAAAAAAAAATTAATCAAACAAAAAATTCTTCAGCACTAAATCAGCATTTTAAAATGATTTCTAAAGGATCTTGTGACCCCGAAGACTAAAGAAT